>JALIGW010000001.1:23920931-24133431 GCA_023053685.1 Diadophis punctatus similis
CTTTATGATGTTATGTTGTCCAAAGCAAAAAATTAAAGAGAGGTAATTCTTTATGCATTTTCAGAATCCATAGATTTGTTATTTTTTCTAACATATACAGTATTTTTCGGAGTATAAGACGCACTTCCCCCCCTAAAAGTGGCTGAAAATTTGGGTGCGTCTTATACTCCGAATGTAGCTTTTTCAAAGCTTTTTTTCCACCCCTAACGAGGTGCTAACAAACTTCCCAGCTTGCAGGATTTTTTCATTGCTACTGCCCCCAAAGAAGTTTTTTCCCCAGCCCTAAGTCTTTGCAGGCTTGTTTTCATTCCTACTCCCTCTGAAAAAGGTTTTTTCAGCCCTAACCAGGGGATAAAATAATGTGCTGAAGCTGACCAGACTAAGGACGCTAGCCAGATGAATACCTGGTAGGTAGATTTCCCTATTTTCCTCCCCAAAAACTAAGGTGCGTCTTATACTCCGGTGCGTCTTATACTCCGAAAAATACGGTAGGCTTGAAATGCCATCATCAGTACCCAAAAGGTCATTATCACCATCACTGTCATCACCACCAACCCCTAGGCAAAAAAAAAAAGCCTAAAGGAGAAAGCTCCAATCAACTTAGATCTGAATATGCTTGCCTTGACATTGTCCTGTGATGTACCATTTCATCCAATTGAAGGTTACAAACAGAAGACTTTTGGTAGTATGGTATATAGATAATAACATAATAATAATAACAGTTTTGCTGAAGCAGAAATTCCAGAGCCAAAACTTTTGATCTCTTGTGAATCTTGGGAAAGGTAAACTGTGGGCATTTCTAATCAAAGACCAATTGAGCCTCTAGGTGGAGCTACTACCCAATTCATGATTTAGACTTGACTGTTGACTCTCTCCATTACTTTTAGTCCTCTTTTGTCAACCTGTCATCAGCAAATGGTGAATGGCAGATGCAATCAGATGACATCAGGAAGTATCTGAGGTCAGATATGAAGTATGTCTTTTTTCTATCCACCCAGCAGGTCAGCTTGATAACATTGTCGGGAGAAAGGGAGACAAATCCTTACTCTTTTCTTATAGTAAGTCCGCCATTTGTGATACTCTTTCATTACCACCTCAATTCGTCGCTTCCAGTAGTTTCCCTCCAGCACAACTGCCTGAGAAGGAAGACAACAAATCAGAAGAAGAATAAATTAAAAGAATAATAATAATAAATTTCTCACTTTTTAAATTGCAATTTTCCAAGTTTAGCCTGGCTTTTGGGATGATAAAAACCATTTTAATATTAACATGTATTATCAATGTAACTGAAGGGAAAGATATTTAAATGGATTGGTCTCCAACACAATACTAATACTATCTTGCTGAGTAGATTAAAATGGATGAGATCACATCACGCTAAACTATAAATCATGGCTTTTAAACAGGGTATCTGGGACCATATAACAATCAAATAACAGAAACAACCATTTTAACCTTGGTCATTTGTGATTTATATATGTTATATGAACTCTGCTGCTTGGTTTATAAAGTGTGTATTTTGCAATCCCAAAAAATTGCATTTTTGATTCAGCAATCAGATTGCGTGTTGCATGAAAACTGCAAAGATCTCAAAAGATGGGTTTTTTTTCAAACGGCAACTTTCTTGATTTTTTTTTTGAAGACAAGACTCTTCTTGAATGAGAAGTAAAACTACTTCAAGAAAAATCAATAATGTCCAGTTGCTGTTTGAAAAAAACCCACCTTTGGGACAACCATGACCTGAATGACTGAGAATCTTCATAGACAAAGCCACGTGACCTAAGTGACACAGTCAAATATGTTGTGTGAACCTTGTTGACTTTTCTTAACACCCATCTTATCAAACCTGTAGGGGAAGGAGTGGTAAAACCTGGGGGCAGAGTTAAAAGAGGGAGCAGCCTAGAATCTCTACATAGCCACAAACAGACTAAGTCCAGCTCTCCCCTACTTGAATTCTGTTAACCCTTATCTAATTCCTAACAGGTGCTAACCATTAGTTGAGAACTTACCTGTGCATAGGCATAAGTAGCAATAGATCACTTTAATTGGATCTTCACATGTGGACCTAATCTTTCATGCCTGTCAAAACCGTACCCTCAGCATCATCTACACACACACACACACACACACACACACACACACACACACACTGTGGACAAAATACTACACCACTTACTTCTGGCTTTCGATGCTCATCTGCTTCAGACCCATCCAGAGGAGTAACAAATCCACAAACAGAGGTCTTCCTGCGTTCCACATCTGTGTAAAGAATCCATTACAGTAAATATTCCATTGTCCAGGCAAGCTGAGGCAGCACAGGTATTCCTGCTGCTTCTCAGTATCTGTTTTATGAGACAAACGTGTCATTTGCTCTGCTCCCACCCTCTCTTTTGTCTCCCCTCCAAAAATATATTAAAGCAGAAAAGACAGAGCTGTTGCTCAAGCCTTTGTAATGCAAGCAGAAGGACATGTAGAAATGTTCCCACACACACTCATTTCCCACCCCACTACCAGTGCAGTTTGGATTGCCACTCCCATTATCCTTGGTTATGCTGGATGAGACTTCTTGGACTTGCAGCCTAAAACATCTGCTGAGTACCAAATTATGGGAGAGAAAACATTCTACTTCACTGTTTCTGTATCTCCCCTGTTTGCCATTTCTATTCATCTAACTGAGTTTCTTTTAGGCCAGTTCTTCTCAATTATTTTCTGTTACGCCCCCCCCCCCAGGAAGAAGTAAATATTTTGCGCCCCCCAACTCTCCACCGGGACGATTGTTTGCAATATTCAGCACGTTTTTGCTGAAAAAACTCAAGCGGCTTATCAGCGTGATTGGGGTGTAATGTGTTTAAGTGACGCCTTAATTTATTTGGCATCATGCTGTCCGCTGCCAACATTTTTAGACACAGTAAACATACCGGTCTTTCCTCGTCTCCCACCATAGTCACAGTGAATTCATTTTGAATTCTGCCTCAAGAATTCTGAGAGTTGAAGTCCACAGGTCCTCAAAGAACCATAGTTTGGCCACCCCTAATCTAAGTGCTTTGTTTATATAAGAAAAAGATGTCTGAGGCTAGACATGATACTGTGGAATAGACTAATAGTGGTGTGGTTGTGTCATTTGGATGAGGAAAACTTCTAGGACACTATTGTCAGCAATTTGCAGGGCCATAGCAAGCTTTAGGGTAGGGATGGGAAGGGAAGGGAAGGGAAGGGGGACATGGTTCCAGAAACAATGGAACAAGCATAATTTTAAAAGCCCCGATATCTTGGTATTGGTAAATATGTTTTGAAGGTATCATGTATTCAAATACATTGGGCAGGAAGAATATTCTCAACAGCAAGGATAGTTTGCAAGAACAAAAAGATATGAGGAAGTACAATGAATAATTCTGATGTAATCTAGATTTTTTTCTTCTATCTCTTCTCTACAATTTGTCTTCCTGGTAATTTCTCACTTTTTACAATTTTGTTTTATATCATGTTGTTTACTCTAAAACCTAATATCTTGATGGATATGTCTAAATACGCCTAGACTTGTTCATTTACTTTTGCAAAGACCCAAGTTCCTTCTTTAGGATTGAAAAATTGCTTTTCAGATTTTTAATAAAATCAAAATCCAGCTTGAATAAACCCTCCACAAAATCTAAATGTACTTGTAGTTGGATCTAAAATCTTTTCCAGATGTGGGCAATGCAAACACTGAAACCCATTCCTGGAGAGCAAGCCTTGGCTCCTATCTACTGAAGCTGAGTTGAATTCCCAACCATCTGCCCCCTCCAGCCCTCTCCCCATCTCCCACCCTAGTCTCCCAAACTCACACTGGATGTACCAAGCTCTCCAAATGGCATTGTTGAGGCGGATCTTGTCCCGACAAAGTAATTGCAATCCTTTGAAATTCTTCCACTTGGGGGATACCAGTTTCCCACTGAAATGTCAAGGAAGAAGGCATGGATTTAAAGAGAGGAGGATACAAATGGGGAACAGATAGACCCCAGTTCCTTTTCTTAACCAAGTCTGTAAGTCTTTGATTTGATCCAATATCATTTTAACAAGTCAGGGCTGATGGAACAATAGTTATATTGATGAGTAATCATTTGCTAGAACAACTAAATTGAGCAGTCATGAACAGAGGCGGTATTCTTTCTTTAAATATGGTTGTCTTCATGTCCTGTTGATGGGCTTCCTGGAGGCATTTAGTTGATTGGTGATGGAGACAACTAGACCTGATGAATTTTTGTTTGATTGAACAAGGCATTTTTAAACAGTTTTTATTAGTTTATATAATATAGCATACAAAGAAAATACAAAAGTAAATAGTAGGGAAAATAGGGAAGGGAAAAGGGAAGGGAAAAGTGGGGGGGAGGGGAAAAAATAAAAAAAGGCATTTACTTCTGACTCCCTTTAGTGCAGGCATTAACATAAGGCATTAACATCAAACCTCAACTTTTAGTCTTTTACATAATAGTATAAACTAACCATTTATATAACAACATATCTACTGTATCTAATCAGTAAAACCCAAAATCAAAGTGTCATTTTGTTTCCATTTCAAGCACAAAGTCCAGAAGAGGTCTCCTTGTAGCAACAACAGTATTTATATTCTTTTTTTTTATCAAAAGGGTCAATTTAGCCATCTCTGCTAACTCCAACAATTTTTACAGCCATTCGTCCATTGTGGGGATCGAGGTGACCTTCCATTTCTGTTCAAGTAGTCTTGCTGCCATCAACATATAGAATATCAACGTTCTGATTTTCCCCCCAGGTCTTTTTCCATTAAAACCAAAAGAAAAGCCTCTGGTTTTCTCTTTAAATTTACTTTAAGATTTTTCTGTATTAAGATATGTATCCCACTCCAATATTTCTTTGCTTTATCACATGTCCACCATAATTGATAAAAAGTCCCTTCTTTACATTTACATTTCCAATATCCATTTGAAATGCCTTTATATATTCTTGACAATTTATGATTGAACCCTGCTTGGGCAGGGAGTTGGACTAGATGACCTGCAAGGTCCCTTCCAACTCTGGTAATATGTAATGATTTGAAGTGTACTGTTGAGTATCAATTTTGGACACCAAATCAGAATTTCCCTGAAGCATGTTAAGATACTCATGGACTGGGAGAGCCATGTTAACAAGGTCAGCCAATGAATAGGCATAGCAACTATGTCAGCCAATAGGAGCTAACCACTTCTGTGTCTGTGCAGAGAATCGAAACTGGAATTTAAGCTTAAGGCTGGGTGTGGCTCCAGTCTCCACTCTGTACTCTTCCACTCTGAACTTTGCTGTAATGAAACTAATTGTCCTGCTTGTGTTACCTGTAACTGATTGAAGAAGAATTCTATTTGTGGTATTGTAAATATATATATTATTATGTTTATAAAGAAGTTATTGAATCCATCTGAATCAGTCATCTGTGTGTTCTTCTGGTTTTGATTTTGCAACAAACAGGTTGCTCCTGATTGGCCCTGGTCCAAGCCAGGGCTATCCTATTTAAACCCCAGCCACAGCTGGGGTCTTTGCAGTTGTTTCCCACCATGACCTAATAAAGAGCTGAAGCCACTAACTCGCCTCCTGCCTTTTCAGTATGAGAACCTAACATTGGCGATGAAGGTGGGATGCTGAAGAGTTGCACACAAAGAAACTCAGTCTGCTGGAAGGACGCCTCCAGCCACGAGGCACCAAATTCAAATCGGAACAAAGGAAATCTAAGGAAGCCGCGCTGCCATGTCGTCCATCCACCCCCCGATGCCCTTCGATCCAAAGAGAGAAGCCTGGGACAAATACCTCAGAATATTTTGCTGTTTCCTGGGCGCAAGCGAATTGAACAACAAATCGAAAGCATTAAAAGAGATATATTTTTGAGCCGTTGCAGGCCAGAGGTTTTTGAGATGGCTGTGACCCTGATGGAGCCAGAACAAGTCGAGGCTGCCTCATGGACAAAGATCCAAGAGGTCTTAAAGAACCACTATGACCCTGCACCTTCAAAGGTAGTGAGCCAACACAAGTTTGGAGAAAGAATGCACCAAGAGCACGAAAGCGTCAACGAATACATCGCGGCTCTAAGGAAGGCATCGGTGCACTGCAAATTCAGCAATTTGGACGAGGCACTGCTATGCCAACTGATCCGAGGAACACGGGACCTGAGCCTACAGAAGAGACATCTAGCCAAGGGGGATGAGCTCACCCTGAAAACTGCCTTAGCGGACGCCAGGGCAGCAGAAACACCCAAGGATGGGGCGGAAATGCTGCGCCAGAAGGGCACGTCAGCCCCAGCAAAACATGCAGTCAAGGTAAATGAGGTACAATCCAAGAGCCCAGACGAGTGCTCGGATGAGGAAAACGCAAACGTTTTTCGCATAGATCAGCGCCGGAGTGGGGTGTGAAAACTAACTCCGTGTCCTAGTTGTGATGAAATGGACCCCCGGGCATCTTGCTATTTTCACGAAGTAAGTTGCAGACGCTGTGGGAAAATCGGCCACATTGCAAGGGTCTGCCAGGCACCTCGTTTTTCCCCCCGTATTCCTAACAGAGGAACTGGCCAAAGTTTCTACCAGAGTGAGTCGTGGCGTGAAGGTGAACCACGATGGAACGAGAGGGGTCCACACAGACGAAGCGGTAACTATGCTCCCCAGGAAGAGATAAACTACATTCGAGTTAATCAAGTCAGAGAGTGGGACAATTCAAAAATTAAAATAGTGGTTCTTATAGAAGGCTCTCATTGTGACATGCAAATCGACACGGGGTCCTCCATAACTATAATGTCTTGGGAAAATGCGAAGAAAGACATCCCAAGCCTAACCCGGGGGCAGCTGCAGAATCAACCAGTCCGGATTTCAGACTGCCAAGGAAATTGAATCCCAGTTTTGGGAATCAAAGATGTGATGGTGAGGTATGAGGACCAGGAAGCAAGTTTGAAGCTGACCGTCACCCGCGACCACATCCCCAGCCTGTTGGGACCACTGTTCCCTCTAAGCTGTGTGGCTGCGCGGCTGCGCACATAACAAGAGAACACCGCGCAGAAGTTTCTAACTTCCGCGTGGCATTTTCTAATGGCAGAGGCTGCGCGCATGCATGGCCGCGCACATGAAAAGAGAATGCTGCGCGGCAGTTTCTAACTGCTGCTTGCCATTTTCTGATGTTACAGGGAATGTAGGTTGGGACTCGACTGGTTCCGAGCGCTCGACATGGAGGTGACCAGAAAGACGAAGGTGATCAACACGACACTGGCTATGGATGGGAGCTGCGGAGACCTGCTACAGGAGTTCCAGGAAAATTTCGACCAGCATCTGGGAAAGTATGTGGGCACCCCAATTTCTTTTAGCCTAGACCCTAGACAAGCACATAGAGGAATGGGTTGCTGGGTGTCCTCCGTGCCAGGAGTCCAGGGCATCCCCGCCAAAAGCCCCAGTTCTTGAATGGGAACAACCCAGGACCCCTTGGTCATACATTCACATAGATTTCGCGGGGCCATTCCATGGGCAGACATTCATGATAACAATAGATGCATACTCGAAATGGCTGGAAGTCGAGATCATGCCCAAAACAACAACTGAGGCGGTAATAAAGGTTTTAAGGAAGTTGTTCGCCAGAAATGGCCTTCCAGACACCATCGTGTCAGACAATGGGCCTCAGCTCACATCAACACAGTTCGAGGGATACCTAGCCAGCTTAGCTATCAAACACACACTCATCTTGCCATTCCAGCTGAGTTCCAATGGCCAAGCAGAACGAGCAGTGAGATCAGTAAAAGAGTCATTGGGCCGCATTGGCCCAGGGGATTGGCAGGCCCGAGTAGACACACTCCACACTTGGCAACACATAACCCCCAGCACGGCCACAGGGAAAAGTCCTGCCGAGTTGCTGATGGGCCGAAAGCTACGGTCCACCCTAGACAGATTACACCCCTCTTATTCAAACCAAAAGGAAATAAAAACTCTGGTGCAAGTCAGGGCGTTCAAAATAAAAGATCCAGTATTTGCAAAGAACTTTGTCGAGGGGTCCTTATGGCTACCTGGGGAGGTCCAAGAAATAACCGGGCCAAAATGAGGATGGGAGGAAATGGCGGTGGCACATAGACCAGCTTCGTTATAGGCCGCCACTAAACACAGATTGGGAGAAGGGCAATAATGTTGTTTTCCCTACAGCTAATTCTAACACGAGGGAGACGGAGTACTTAGCTGAAGTTCCAGAAGCACCACCCAGCAATTACGGAGTTTCAATTCCATGCAGAATCCAGAGAGCACCCAAAGTATTCCAGCAGGTTCCACAGAGAGAGCCAGAGAGGGAAAACACGTCCTCCCCGCCCAAAGCCGACGCCCAAAATGAGCTGCGCAGGTCATCTAGAGACACCAGATGTCCAGCGTATTTAGATGACTACGTATGCAAATGTGTTGAGCTGAACTAAGGGGGGAGGGATGTTATGTCCCTACATTTACATCTTAGCTGGAAGTTCCCAATCTGGTCCAGCATATTGTCATCAACAGGTTGCTCCTGATTGGCCCTGGTCCAAGCCAGGGCTATCCTATTTAAACCCCAGTCACAGCTGGGGTCTTTGCAGTTGTTTCCCACAATGACCTAATAAAGAGCTGATGCCACTAACTCGCCTCCTGCCTCTTCAGTATGAGAACCTAATAGATGCTGAAGACAAACAGTAATAGAATGGCATTATCATGTGTGCATCCTACAGGCATTTAATTGAAGGCCAGATGTTGAATTAGTGGATCTTTGATTTGTAGAAGGGCTTTCTGTCCAGTGCATTTGTTTGTAAAGGTTCACTTTTGGCAAGATGGGTGGCATGCAAGTTTGATAAATAAATAAACGAACCATTTACAAATCATTATATAACCCTGCAAGATAGGTCATTATTATGACAAAATGGCAAATGCCGCATTATCACTTCTACTACAACAAGGTAGTGAAATATTATCTTGTTGCCTTCATTGGGTTGCTGTAATAATAACAACAGAGTGGTGCGTGTGAAATGCTTTTAAAAAGCATCAGATTGTTATGAGAAGTGGAGTTTTAACCAGTCAGGAAATAGCAAATTATGCAAGACTCCACATGAGAGTTCCCTGTCCTAGATATGTCACTGCCTTCTAAAGAGAGGCAGTTCACAGTTTGTTTATTGGAGTTATTATGTTAGTATAAAACTAGAAATGAGTGGAAGCATGGGGATGTATCCACGTGCACAGGTTGCCATCAAATTCCTCTGCTTTGTCCAACTTGCCATTGTATTCACTGCCTCTGTGGCAAAATACCTTAGCTTTATTATTTACTTTAGGGCGCCTTGTTTCAGTCACAATAAGTAAGGAATAGGCAACTGTGAAAGGTGAGCAGAACCTTCAGAAACGTGTCATGACAATATTGAGACAGGTTCATCCTTTTTTGGTTTTCTGAAATATTGGTAAGTGTACAGCAAATGTGGGGATGTAAACCCAGGTCCTTTCAGAGGAAAGGCCTGCCCCTCGGACTTGTTTTTCTAAGTGGCTGAGTTCGCACTGTATACTGAAGTAGATTAAAGTCCAGTTGGATAGTTTCTGGTTGGGTAGCAGCTGGCTGATACTGCCCAAGCTTGCCTGAGAGCACAGAGAAGATTGTGAAAGGTAGGCTGGAAAATTGGAAAATATTCCTGGAAGAAGACAGTTGAAAACTGCCTGGTTATATCCATGAGGTCCCTGGAAGTCAAGCCGAGATGGTGCAGTGGTTAAATGCAGCACTGCAGGCTACTGCTAGTTCAGCAGTTCAGCTGTTCAAATCTTACCAGGCTCAAGGTTGACTCAGCCTTCCATCCTTCCGAGGTCGGTAAAATGAGGACCCAGATTGTTGGGGGCAATATGCTGAACTCTGTAAACCGCTTAGAGAGGGCTGTAAAGCACTATGAAGCGGTATATAAGTCTAAGTGCTATTGCTATTGCTTTGCCTTTTAATCCCTGATTCAGCATGTTGTAGAGATCTCAGCATCTTCTGTGAACTAGGCCCTCATATAAAACCGTAACGTGTTTTATTAATTTTGGATACACCATGTGATTTTTAGTTGACCCGGTATCTTTAAAGTTTGTTATATTGTGTGAATCCATATGAAGAGTCCCAAACTCTTCATATGGATAATAAAAATAAGGATAATAAAAACAAGGACAAATAGGCTGAAAAACAGCTTCTATCCCAGAGCAGTAACTATATTGAATTCTACTGTATAGTGTAATATTAATGCAGTATCAGGGGTTTTCAATTCAATTGCATAGAACAGTGATGGCGAACCTTTTTTCCCTCGGGTGCCAAAATAGTGTGCGCACGCGCTATCGCACACTTGTGCGTGCCCACACCCATAATTCAAAGTCCCCCACTTGCCCCATCCCCCTGTGCATGCATGCGTGACCCCCCCCCACTCCCCCGTTTCCTGACTTCCACTGGGCCCAGTAGGCCCATTTTTTGCCCTCCTTAGGCTCCAGGGGCTTTCTTGGAACTTGGGGAGGGCAAAAATGCTCCCCCCCGCCACCCCGGAGGCCCTCCGAAGGCCAAAATTGTCCTCCCAGTGACTCCGCGTGAGCCAAAAATCAGCTGGCGTGCACGCACATGCGCGCTGGAGCTGAGCTAGGGCAACGGCTCACGTGCCGGCAGATATGGCTCCGCGTGCCCCCTGTGGCACCCATGCCATAGGTTTGCCATCACTGGCATAGAATGTGAAGGATGTGTGTCTTTGTTTTATTTTTTATAGTTTTCTTATGTATGATGTACACTGAAGATGGCATTTAATTTCATTGTACGAGGTGCAATGACAATAAACCAAACTAAACCAAACCCCATTTTTTAAAACAGTGCATGTGGTCTAAAGGAGCACTATCGAAACAAGAGTAAAACCATATTGTACCAATTATTCCCTCACTATATCCAAGTTTCCAGGAACAGTCAGCCGGTTGTTTATTCAGTGTGCAAAGCAGAGCACATTCTCGCTAATCTATGTGCAGAGACCCATGTATAAAGCCAGCCTTCATCATCTCCTGGACAGGAAAGCAAGCAAACACCAGCTGGGATGGAAAACCCTGTAAAATAGCAGCCAAATGTTGAAGGAGGTAGTGTGATGGAGAAAGTGCACAATGGAGGCCAGTGCTGAATTAGAAAACAGGAATTTTTTACTGTTTTCATGTTTCATGTTTTACTGTTTATAATCATATATGCTTGACAAATAAACAAATACTAAATTCAGAGTGGGATTGTGCAATCTTCCCTTAATTTGGTGCCCTCCAGTGACATTAGACTACAAATCCTATCATCTTTAGTTATCATTCTCTTTACGAGAAGAGCCCTCCACACCTCTACTCGCAACAGAATACCTTACGCAACCAGACTTAAAATCCTGGGCTTAGAAAGCTTAGAACTACGTCACCTTCAGCACGACCTAAGCATAGCTCATTAAATTATCAGCTACAACGTCCTTCCTGTCAACGACTACTTCAGCTTCAACCACAACAATACACGAGCACACAACAGATACCGCTCCAAACTTGACTGTAGAAAATACGACTTTAGCAACAGAATGGTTAATGCCTGGAACTCACTACCTGACTCTGTGGTTTCATCACCAAATCCCCAAAACTTTACCCTTAGACTGTCCACTGTTGACCTCACCCAATTCCTAAGAGGTCAGTAAGGGGCGTGCATAAGCGCACCAGTGTGCCTACCATCCCTGTCCTAATGTTCCCTCTTATCAGTACCCATCTTATGTATATACTGTAAACAATGTTATATCTATGTATATTACCAACACGTACTTGACAAAAATAAATAAATAAAATAAATAAATCATGGGTTGATATAGTAGATAAAATAAGAGTATGCAGCCGAGGTGGCGCAGTGGTTAAAAGCAGCACTGCAACCTACTTCAGCTGACTGCTAGTTCAGCAGTTCATCTGTTCAAATCTCACCGGCTCAAGGTTGACTCAGCCTTCCATCCTTCTGAGGTGGGTAAAATGAGGACCCAGATTGTTGGGGGCAATATGCTGAACTCTGTAAACCGCTTAGAGAGGGCTGTAAAGCACTATGAAGTGGTATATAAGTCTAAGTGCTATTGCTATTGTTACCTCATTACCCCATAGTTTCAGACTACTGAACAATACCCACAATGGATTTCTTGACATTAGTTCAATTACTACCTGCTAGTATGTGACATTCAAAGTCTTCAGGTGAATATCAAGACATCTATCCTAAGAGAGAGTTTTATGCAGACAAGTGAATCGTTTGCTAAATTTTAGAATCAAGCAAAGATTAAAATTGGAGACGGGGGCAATGTATACAAACATTAGAAAGACAAAAAGCCAGAAAGTCAAATGGGAATTGTAGTCCTATGTATTGGAAAAGCAACAGTTTGAAAAAAATTGCTCCAACTGATGATTAGTACTTCTCTTGCAGGGATTCCCCCCCCTCTTTCCCCCCTGAACCCCCCTCCCCCCAACAAAAGTGGATATTATATCTCTAAATAGCCTTCAATAACCATTTCTGCTATCTTTCTTTCTTCCAAAAAGTGAAATGGGTGGAAGAAACATGTCAAGCTAGGGATTCCTTCATTGGATTCACATGTTAAAGACTAAAACTGTTAATTAAATATAGTTACTGTGTTCCCATAGATCAGTGTTTCCCAACCTTGGCAACTTGAAGATGTCTGGACTTCAACTCCCAGAATTCCCCAGCCAGCATTCGCTGGCTGGGGAATTCTGAGAGTTGAAGTCCAGACATCTTCAAGTTGCCAAGGTTGGAAAACACTGCCATAGATAGAATGTTAAAGACAAATGAACTATGTTGACTATTTATACAACAGGCTTAGTCAGTTTATTGAAATGAACCATAAAATAGCCAAACAGGCTATCTCTGACAATAATTAAAGATACCAAACCATACATACACCCACACAGACACAGAGCAAACTTCCTGTGTTTAAAAGTAACTGATCAGTCAATCATCCACAATCAAAAGCAATGTGTAGGTTTATTACAGTCTCCTATGTTCAAAAGCTACTTTTGTTACGAGCAATTAAGAAGAAAAAAACAAATCTAAAACCAAAGATGCCCCTGTATCAACTCACAGCAGTGGGAGGGAACAGAAGGAAGACCCACAGTCATTTTTTTTAGTCAAATGTTTCCATTCTCCAGTCTTCATCTGGCAGCAGCCATGGTTACATCAGCTCTCAAAAAAAAAAAAAAAACCTTAGATAGCTGCCAAGGGACCACAATGGCAGCAGAAAGAGGAAAGTGTTGTTGGTTTTGTCATCATTTCTTCCAGGGGTGGATTCCTAATTTTTTTACTACCACTCTGCGGGTGTGGCTTATTTTGTGGGTGTGGCTTGCCAGCCATGTGACCGGGTGGGCGTGGGCCTCGGGAGCTTGGCAGCGGCTGGAGAAGCAACGCAGCCCCCCACAGCAGGAGCAGCAAGACTGTGGCAGTGGTTCTTCTAGGAGGCTCCGTCCGGCCTGAATGCTTCTCCCCATTCGATGACTCCTGCCGCCCATTCTCCCTCCCCTCACCAGTTTGAGAAGCCTCGAACGTGCAAAAATGCCTAGGATCATCACTGCGCGTTCGTGGCTTCTCAGACTGCTGAAGGGAGGGGAATGGAGATAGCTCCTGCCGCCCGTTCTTTCAGCATCTCACGCGCTCCCTCAGCCATCCTCCCCTGCTTGGACTCACTGTGGGGTAGGAAGGCAGCGCATGCACAGTGCCGGAAGCTCGGCTTCTGGGCATGCGCAAAAGAAAATGTTTTTTAAAAATTAAAAAAAAAATTTTTTTTAATGGCGGTGCCTAGGCACCAGCAACTGACCGCACCGGTACTGTGATGTCACCAGCAGGCCGCTACCGGTGCTATAGAGTGGACTGCACCTGTAGGAACCCACCACTGATTTCTTCCTACGTACATGTAACCAAGGATTGCAGAATCACCAGCTAGCTAGTATGGTTCTCCACAAAATGCCTGCAGAGGACTGTGGAAAGTTAGCACCCACCCCTCTCCTAGAAAATGAAATATCCTAGGAAATATTAAAAGGCAGAATATTATATAGAATATCCCTAGAGAAATTGAGAAACATGCTGTTAGAAAGGAAACAGACTCACCCTTAGCCCCCTCCCCCCCCTTTGTTAATAGCCTGGAGCAGTCTTCTACATAACAAAGATTTATCTCCTTCAGTCATAGCCATATTAGGAATTGCCCAAGGCCCTTTCATTCAGCCAAGCCTGGGACAGACAAAAGCCTATAGAGTTGCCACTGCATGGCCTCCTGGGAGCCTGACCTCCAATTGGAGTGCATTACATACACAGGAACAGGAAACTAAGAGGTGGGGCCCAACAGAGGTCATAAAACAAAGGGACTCAGCATCTTTCCTGCCCTTTTTCTCTTCACCTACATCTAGAAACATGTGATCCACCTTTTCTGTTCAGGGGCTCATGCCATGTGCTCCTGTCCACCATATTAAACCTTCTTTCCAAGCAACTTCCATGAATCCAGTGTCTTTTTCCCCACTTGGAACTGAACCCAGAAGGATATTCCTTACAACAGGACAAAGCAATTTTTCCCCCTGTTGATGGCCACATTCTTCACGGTGAGATATGGTGAATGGGGCTGAAGCAAGCACTGTTGGGATGTGATCTCTTGCACAACAGTAGAAGCACAGAATGGGAGAGTTGGAAGGGACCTTGGAGATCATCAAGATCATGGAACTTCAATGCAAGTATCCACTGCTATATCATCCTACAGGTGCCCATCCAGCCTCTGTGTAACACTTATAGTGAAAAAGACTCCAGTACTTTCTGAGGTACAATACCACATTGTTGAAGACCTCTGTTAGGAAGGTTTTCCTGATATATCCCACAAAATCTACTTTCTTTTGGCTGAAATGAGGCTGAGGGAAATTTAAATTTTTTATAAGACCGTATGAAACCCCCAGGGCTAGAAACTGAGTTTGCATATTTGAAGTGGAGGGGATCACGATCACATAGAACATATTTGCATAATACGCTTAAGTAAGTCAGTTATAGATCTAGGAGCTGCTTTCGTATAATTTTTAAGTCAAGTGTTAATCTTGTCATTTGTTTTTACTGTTTTGGTTAATTTATGCCTCAATATATTGCGCAAATCCAGAAAATGAGTTATTTCAGTAACTAGGTCAATGTGATGTGTGAATACAGCTATCCATTTTGTGTGATGGGCTAGAACTATCCTCAACTGTCGATATAACCAAAAGAAAAACGGGAAGATCTAATTATTGTAATTTCTTTAGCTGGGACTATACTTGAAGACTTCTTGGAAATTGCAGCTGCTGTAGTATACAGCTGCCCATTTGATAAAGGATCAACTTTATTATTCCTCCATCACACTGCTGTAGGAGCTGAATTATGTACAACAATATTTCTTACGTTAAGATTTAAGATCTTCAACAGGACATGAAGACAACATTTCTTACTTTAAGACAACTTTAAGAAGAGTGGACAATTCCCAGAATGGGAGAATAGGTAGACACTGGTCTACTGGTCCAGTTCGTTTCCAAGTACAATTCAGGGTGCTGGTTACCACCTATAAAGCCCTATAACACTTGGACCTGGGTATCTTTGAATCCACCTAGAACCGTGATGGCGAACCTATGGCACGCGTGCCACAGGTGGCACGCTGAGCCATATCTGAGGGCACGTGAGGCGTTGCCCTATGTCAGTTCCAGCACGCATGTGCGCGCTGGCCAGCTGATTTTCGGCCTTCCGGAGGGCAGGGGGAAGGCCATTTTTCGCCCTCCCCAGGCTTCAGGAAAGCCTCCTGAAGCCTGAGGTGGGTGAAAAACGGGCCCAACGGGCCTACTGGAAGTTCGGAAGTGAACTTCCAGTAGGCCTGTTGGGCCCGTTTTTCACCATCCATAGGCTCCAGAGGCTTTCTGAAGCCTGGGGAGGCGAAAAATGGCCCAATGGGCCTACCGGAAGTCCGGAGACTCCATGAGCTCTGCATGCATGCATGGGGGGGGGCAGCCTGGGGGGTTTGTGCGGACATGCACGGGGAGAGAGGGCATTGCATTATGGGTGTGGGCACGCGCGTGCGCGTCCTTTTGGCACCCAAGTAAAAAAAGGTTCACCATCACTGACCTAGAATATGCCTATCCAAAGTGCCAACAGAAAGTGCCTGCTGAGTGTCCCTGCTTAGTAGGAAAAGGTTCAAACCCAGGTATTTTTCTGGGTGGGCTAGTTCCCCAAAAGTGGTCCCTGTGCTCTTCTCTCATGATCTTCTGAAAGTGTGTAAAGACCTGGCTAAGTCAAGGCCCCTGAAATAATGAGCCAAGTTTCCTTTCTGAGCTTCTACTGTATTGGGGAATTTGGACTCTTTGCCCTGATTCAAAACAAACACTCTCTGCTAGTGCCAAGTAGGTGAATCAGGCAAAGGAGCCTCTTGCCAGCTACCCCACCGATCAAAGCTCTCCAGCTGCCTAGGAGCCAAAGGAGTCCACAGATTGGCCGATAATTCACATTATCTATTATGCTCCTTAGTAAAATAGATTTATTCCATTCGTATCCTTTCCTTTGGCTGTTTTAGGAAGGGAGAAGAGTTAGACTCCCTGGAACACTTACTATGTTCGGAAATCATGCTAAGCCATGGGATGTTTAGATATGGATTGAATACAATTCCCACACGACTGACTGGCTTCACACAACTTGCAAACCCATAAACCTTGTTTTTACAAACCACAATGGCTTGATTTGTTCACCATGCTAAATCATCCTATTAAACCAACCACAGTATGTTTTAGCCTGTCCTGCAAACCTAGCCATTCTCTTACATGGAATAGGAGATTGCAATGGAGGATGTGTGTTGCATTCAGTACTGCACATGAATTTGGAATTAGACCAGTGTGTGGAACTAGTACAACTTGATGGACACTCCCCTCACTGCCCGGCCACATACACACATCAGTCAAACAAACAGTGTTAGAATTCAGTGCCAGAAAGCTTTCATGGTAACTTTTCCAGTTTGGGCTCAATACTCCCAAAATTTGATACAAACTGTACCCGGCGATCTCTAGTTAACACAAAAGAAGGTTCTTAAAAACTAAGAACCTTAAATACAACAGCCTACATTCACACTGGAGATCAAGTACATATTGCTCAAAGAGTTGAATAAAATATAATATCTGATTATACTGAATACAATCAGCCAAACAAAAAAATACTTTATATAATGCATTACCGCCACTGTATCTGATTTCAAACAACACAGTTAAACGGGATCACTTACAGCCTAGCAATTGCTTTGCATACCTGTAGTACAGTACATCAACTGTGATTGGTGTTAACCTTGGGCTAGCTTGTGTGGTGCGTATGTGTTTTCAGACATTGTGTAAAGGCAATTTCCTTCATTTCAATCGTGTAAACTCAGACAATGGATTAACTTAATGATCAGGTTAATGGTGTGCAACGACAGAACGACAGATCAACACAACTCAATCCAGTGTTTTAGAGATACGTCAGAATTACAACTATTAGAATTTCCAGGCAGCCTGACTGTTGATCAATATACAGGTAGTCCAACAGTGACTGTTTAGTGACTGTTCAAAGTTACAACAGCACTAAAAATGTAACTTATGACAATCTTTCACAGTTACGACCTTTGCAGCATCCCCATGATTGTGGGATCAAATTTCAGATGCTTGGCAACTGGTTCATATTTATGACCATTGCTGTGTCCCAAGGTCATGTGATCCCTTTTTGCGACCTTTTGACAAGCAAAGTCAACAGGGAAGCCCGATTCACTTAACAACTGGGTTATTAACTTATCAACTTGCAATGATTCACTTAACAATTGTGGCAAGAAAGGTCATAAAATGAGGCAAAACTCACTTAACACATGTCTCACTTAACAACAGAAATTTTGGGCTCAATTTTGGGCAGTAAGTCAAGGACTGCCTGTATATGAATGGTGCCAGTTTGGAAGAGGCTGTTTCGAGGAACAAGCTCTTCAAGAACTGAGCATTTAAGAGAGTTCCATGGAAATCTACTCTTACTTATATTCATGAGTCAGGAATCCTGTATCACTGTCTTCCTCTTTTACCTTCTCCCCATCTCCTTAAACCTTAGAGCAATGTCTAATTGCATCTAGCTTATTGCTCTGATTATTCTATAAATAAGGGAAAAGCAGTTACCACATGTTTGGAAGACACTATGAAATCTTACCCTGGGTGAATTTCTTATTGTCAAAGTTAGCCAGACCTTTGGGAGAATGGAGAGAAGGCCAAGGACTGCAACTCAAGTTAAATGATAGGAAAGGAAAGAGAAGCAATCTTCTTGTAGCACTAGGCCAGGGGTCTGCAACCTTAAACATTCAAAGAGCCATTTGGCCCTGTTTCCCACAGAAAAGAAAACACCGGGAGCTACAAAACCTGGGTGGGCGTGGCCAACTCAACGTCACTCACTTCCACCAGTCACATGACCCCCCAAGCCACGCCTACCCAGTCGGTCATTAGGGCACAGAACCGGTTGTTAAAAAACACCGGGAACCACAAAACCCTTTTGACCTCTCTCTCTCTCTCTCTCTCTCTCTCTCTCTCTCTCTCTCTCTCTCTCTCTCTCTCTCTCTCTCTCTCTCTCTCTCTCTCTCTCTCTTTCTCTCTCTCTCTTTCTCTCTCCCTCCCTCCCTCCCTCCCCACTCTCTCTGTATCTCTCTATGTCTCTCTCTCTCCCCCTCTCTCTCTCTGTATCTCTCTGTCTCTACTCTGGCTGTTTCTCCATCCCCCACCGTCGCCCTTACCTTCTCAGGCCAGGTGAGGAGTGACTGGGAGGGGAGGGTGAAGGGCGGGGCCAGCCAGTGGTGGGATCACCTGACAGGGAGCCACAGCAGAGGGCCCAAAGAACCGCATGTGGCTCCAGAGCCACAGGTTGCTGACATCTGCACTAGGCTCACCAGAATGAACTTTGTTCTGTTCTTCTCTAGAGAACGGAAGACACATAATAACTTGCCCTAGCAATCTCTTGGATAAGGCCACTCATATCTAAATGTTAGATTGTAAAAATCAAAATGAAAACATTCCCAAATGACAGGCTGTCTAGATACAGGGCTGCTGGCCAAAGATGACTCATGAATGACAGCTACTGAGAGTGCTCTTCTTCTAGGCATACATCAGCTTCTTTTTTTCTTGAATTAAGGCTTCTCTGTCCTCCAGTCAAAATTATACAGAAACCCATCTTACTCCTGCATATGCACTGGGTCTAAGACTCAAAAAATAAAGAGCACTTCTCATGAGGTGTGATTGTTCGGTCCAGAATGAAATTCTCACACACATCCACCCCACTGACATGAATGGAAGTATACCCATCACTCATAGAGCTCGGACCAAATTTCAACAAATAGGGATAAATGAAAAAAGAATTATAGGAAAGACTAATCCTTGACTTACAACCATAATTGAGGTCGGAATTATAGTCGTAAGTCATGCCAGTCCTTTTTTAGTTCAGATGACAGATTAACAGAGTTGGAAGGGACCTTGCAGGTCATCTAGTTCAACCCCCTGCCCAAGCAGGATACCCTACATCTGTCTCTACCGAGGATTGAACTCACAACCTCCTGATTGTGAGGCAAGAGCTTCACCTCTAGGCCACAGCTTATTTATCCTTAAGCGGCCTGTGCCTGATTTTATTATCTCTTTTGCGGCAATCGTTAGGCAAATGCTGTGGTCATTAAACAAACCCACTTTGCACCACCACAGGATCGGCACCATGGTGGTACGATGGTCAGAGTACAGTATTACAGGCTAACTCTACCCACAGGCAGTAGTTCAATCCTGACCGTATCAAGGTTGACTCAGCCTTCCATCCTTCCGAGGTCAGTAAAATGAGAACCCAGATTGTTAGGGACAATATGCTGACTCTGTAAACCACTTAGAGCAACGGTTCTCAACCTGGGCGTCACGACCCCTTTGGGGGTCGAACGACTCTTTCACAGGGGTCGGGAGACTTCACCCGGCCACCGCCATTTGGGTTCTTTTACCCTCTGCGCATGCGCAAAATGCTTTGCGCATGCTCAGTGTAAAAGAACCCAAATGGTGGCGGCGGGGTGGGTGTCGCGGCGGCGGGCGCTGCAGCAGGGTGGGTCATGGTGGGGGCGCAGGGGCGGGGCGTGGGGCGCGGCATTAGGAAGGTTGAGAACCACTGACTTAGAGAGACTATAAAGCACTATGAAGCAGTATATAAGCCTAAATGCTATTGGTAGTGTTATTTTGCCAGAAGTAAATGCCAGTTTCCAGGAAAAAAATCATTGTAAATCGCAGTCATGTGACCACTGGATGCCACCAATGATGGTAAATGGCTACCGCCATTGGTAGCATCCCGCGGTCACAGGACTGCGATTTACAATGATTTTTTCCCCTGGGAAAAATCATTGTAAATCGCAGTCATGTTACCAATGGATGCTACAATGGTGGTAAATGTGGGCTGGTTGCCAAGTGCCCAAACTGTGATCATGTGACTGTGGTGGGTGGGGCAGCCGGCTCATAAATAGCTCTAAGGAGGTCTGCTGTAATTTTGAACAGCCCCTAAATGACCAGTTGTAAATTGGGGACTACCTTTGTCTCCTCCAGGATCTTTTACCAGGATAATTAGGGGAGACTGATTACAATTACAGAATAAAAATAACCACGCCCTATTAATGGTTTATATTATATCAGTGTTTCCCAATCTTGGCAACTTGAAGATGTCTGGACTTCAACTCCAGCATTCCCCATTCGCTGGCTGGGGAATTCTGGGAGTTGAAGTCCAGACATCTTCAAGTTGCCAAGGTTGGAAACACTGGTTTATATGATGCTTATTGTCCCACAGATCTGAAGGAATGGAAAAAGAGCCCAAGGCAAGTGGGAGTTCATAAATGAACAATTACAACTTCCTTTCAAAACCCAAGCAAACAAAAAGGATATGTTCTGCCAGAAATCTGTCAAAATGAAGCAGCAGGATTGAATTTCAAGACAGATAGAAATATAGTCAGGAAATATTTATTTAGTTCAGTTCTCCGGAGTCAGATGAATTGCATACTGAGGCTTTGAAAGAACTCACCAATAGTCTGTCTGAACCTTTATATACTATTTTTGAGTGCTTTTGTAAAACAGGATTGGGCTGTAGGAAGTTAGCACCCACCCCTCTCCTAGAAAAATGAAATATCGTAGGAAATATTAAAAGGCAGAATATATTCTATAGAATAACCCTGGAAACATGCTTTTAAGCAGACAAAAGACTCCTCTTAGAAGCCCCCACTTTTGTCAATGGGCCATTAAGGACTGGGCCCAGCAACAGTCTTCTACATAACAAAGAACCATAATAGGAATCCCAAAGCCTTTTCATTACACCACATGGGACCTGGGAAGATTACATCAGCCTAGGACTTGGGACAGCCCACAAGAGTTGCCCCAGAATGCCCCTGGGGGTCTGACAGCCAATGGAATACATTTCTATACAGGAACAGGAAACTAAGAGGTGGGACCCAACAGAGAGTATAAAACAAGGAACTCAGCATCTCTTTTTCCCTTTTCCCTTCACCCACATCTGGAAGCATGTGATCTACCTTTTCTGTACAGGGGCCTATGCCATGAGCTCCTGTCCACCATATTAAACCTTCTTTCCAAGCAACTTTCATGAATCCAGTGTCTTTTTCCCCACTTGGAACTGAACCCAGAAGGATATTCCTTACAACAGGGCGAAGAGTGTCCCTATCTTCAAAAGAGAAAAAAGAAGGCCAACCAGCCAGTTAGCCTGACATCGATATCTGGGCAGATTCTCAGACAAATTATAAAGAGACTGACCTGCAAACATTCTGAGAACAAATCGTGCCAAACTAACCTTATCTCATATTTTTGTTGGGCAATTTTCTTAGTAAATCGTGAGAATGCTATAGCTGCATCTTACACAATACGGTGTAAGGTATCTTGATTCAAAAAAGCATTTGACAGAACATCACGTTACATTTGATTAGCAACCTACTTCAATGCGGATGGCATGACAATTAAGTGGACACATACAGTAGATACCAGAATAACAGAGTTGAAAGGGACCTTGGAGGTCTTCTAGTCCAACCCCCTGCTCAAACAGGAAACTTATACCATTTCAGACAAACAATTGTCCTATTTCAATGTATATTCAAACAATGCTCATCAGGACAGACATATTTAAACACACTGAAACAGGTTCAGGGATAATTAGGAGAATAGACCGTAAATCCCATGAAGAGAGCTTGAAAAAATCGAAAACGATCCACATCGTGAAAACTGAGTGGGAATATAATGAAACTTTTCCAATATTTGAAATAATGTCATACATTAGAAAGCCAAGATTTTTCTATGCTACCCCAGAATGCAAGATATGGATGATGAATTTAAATCACAGGAAGTAAGATTCTGGTTGAATCTAAAAAACAACAACATTAAGAATCATTTGTCAATGGAACCAAAATGCCAAAAAGATATAAAATAAAGAATGCTTATCACTGCTTATCAGCAATTCTTTCATATGGATTCCTGCACTGAACAGGAATGATTCAATTACTGTACCCCAACTCTATGATTCTAAGTAGCTGGAATGGGAAGGGTTAAGCGACTTACAACAGTTCATTTACTCACTGTTCAAAGTTACAACAGCACTGAAAAAAGTGACTTATGACTGTTTTTCACACTTATGACCATTGCAGCATCCCCATGGTCATGTGATCAAAACTCAGATGCTTGGCAACTGGTTCATATTTATGATTGTTGCAGTGTTCCAGGGTCATGTGATCACCTTTTGCGAACTTCTTACAAGCAAAGTCAATGGGGAAGCCAGATTCACTTAACAATCGTGTTACTAACTTAACAACTAGAATATAATAGAATAACAGAATTGGAGATCTTCTAATCCAACCTTCTGCTCAGGAAGGAAACCCGATCCCATTTCAGACAAATGGTTGTCCAATCTCTTCTTAAAAACAAGTTTTGGAACATTCACAATTTTTGGAGGCAAGTTGTTCCACTGATTACCGTATTTTTCGGAGTATAAGATGCACCGGAGTATAAGATGCACCTTAGTTTTGGGGGAAGAAAATAGGGGGGGAATCTACCTACCAGGTATTCATCTGGCTAGTGTCCTTAGTCTGGTCAGCTTCAGCACATTATTTTATCCCCTGGTTAGGGCTGAAAAAAAATCTTCTTCAAAGGAAGTAGCAATGAAAACAAGCCTGCAACCCGGGAAGATCGTTAGCACCTCATTAGGGCTGAAAAAACCTTTTTTGGAGGGAGTAGCAATGAAAACAAGCCTGCAAGTCGGGAAGAGCCGGGAAGATCGTTAGCACCTCCTTAGGGCTGGAAAAAAAAGCTTTGAAAAAGCTACATTCGGAGTATAAGACGCACCCAAATTTTCAGACTCTTTTAGTGGGGGGGGGAAAGGTGTGTCTTATACTCTGAAAAATACGGGTTATTGTTCTGTCATTTAATCGGTAGAACAACTTGCCTCCAGCAATTCTAAATGCTCCAACACTGGAAGTTTTTAAGAAGAGACTGGACAACCATTTGTCTGAAATGGTATAGTGTTTCCTGCCTGAGCAGCGGGTTGAACTAGAACAGGGGTGTAAAACTCAAGGCCCGTGGGCCGGATCCGACTTGCGGGGTGCTTAGATCTGGCCCGCGGGGCCGCCTTGGAAACAGTGAAGGACCGGCCCGCGGTACTTTTGCCAGTGAAAAGGGAGCTCCATTTTCGCTGGCAGAGGGCTGCAGGAGGCCATCGCAGCCGAAAACGGAGCTCAGGAGCCCGTTTATTTATTTATTATTCGCACTTGTATGCCGCCCATTCCACAGAGACTCTGGGCGGCTTTTCTCTGGCAGAGCACTCGGGCCATCACAGGTGCCCCCAACATGAATAACATCAAGCTGGCCACGCCCACCCTGGTCACTCGGACATCCTGAGGTCAAACACAACCCTGATGTGGCCCTCAATGAAATCGAGTTTGATACCCCTGGACTAGAAGATCTCCAAGGTCCCTTCCAATTGCAGTGATTCACTTAACAACTGTGGTAAAATAGGTCATAAAATGAGGCAAAATTCATTTAACAAATGTTTTGCTTAACAACAGAATTTTTGGGCTCAATTGTGGCCTTAGGTCAAAGACTACCTGTATGAAGGCCTCGGTTAGAATGAGGCATTTCCATGCTTATGGCAGCAGAGAATTATGAGTTCAGGAATACAGAAGCCCAACCTGGCTCCAACCCAAGACCAGCTATGTGTAAATCACAGTGTTTGTTCATATCAAAATAAAGCATTGCTTCTACCTCTCACAATAATAGCTATATATTTGAGAATATGTACATAATTTTCTAAAAAGTGTATAGTTGGGATAAGGGACGGGTTGCCTGTTCTTCACGCTACCGTTGCGCTGCGCGCGCATCGCCATGTTTCGATGCTTGCATGCTTGCTACATGCACACGCGCCACCTCACACGATTTTGCTTCCTGCGCATATGGGGAAGCAAAATCTTGCGAGGGGATGCATGTGTGTGCGATTTTGGTGCTTTTTTGCTTCCGCGCATGTGCAGAAGCAAAAAAAATGACAAAATCTCTCATGCATGCGCGCCCACTCGCAAGATTTTGCTTCCGCGCATGTGCAGGAAACAAAATCAGCCCAAAAAATCTCCCCCCAAAAAATTCCAAAAAAATGCGAAAGACCAGGGCGGTCGTGCGCAAATAGCGCCATCTGCTGGCTGCTACCGGAACGAAAGATTGGACCGCACCGATAGGAACCCACCACTTGTTGGGATGGATGGGAGAGATTAATGCCTTCTCCAAAGTGTAGGAAATTGAAAGTTAAGAATGAGTTGTAGAACTGAGGAACAAAGCATTGAGAAAATTATGTAAACTGGCCAGATATCTTAATTCCTTTATATTTGCTTCTTCTTGAAAATTATTGCACCAACCAATCTCTCCCGATGAAATCATCGAAGTTTCCAGAGATGACCCCTAGTTCAAGTATAGAGTCGGTTCGGTGGCCCCACGATTCTGTAGAGTCGTTTGCAAGGATGAAATCAGCAAATGAAAATTCATTTATACTATAAACTCTATTACCAGAAATGACTCCAATCCCAAAACACTTCACTCACGGCCTGACCTATCCATACTGCAACGAATCCACTCCCGCGAACTCCGAGCAGAACTCAAAAGACGTCATGACCAAGGATATACTGACCTATACATTGACTACCGTGCTGACTGCATCAAAACTAAGTCCTGCAATCCACCATCCAACATTCAACCCCCCCATCACCCAAAACCAACCCAACATCCAACCCACCTTCAACCAAAACCAACCCCTCATCACACAAAACTAGGTATGCACGCCCCTTACTTCCTCAATATCAACCACTGCTGATCTTAAATGCAAGCTAATTAATGCAAGAAGCATCATAAACAAAATACCCGAAATCCTCCTCTTACTAAAAACTGATAAATTTGACATTATATTTGTCTGCGAAACATGGCTGAACGCATCCCTCCCTGACTCCATTATCACAGTAAGAGACTATCATGTTTACCAGTCCGATCGCGAAACCCGTAGAGGAGGTGGAGTTGCCATCTTCTATAAAAAATCATTAAACCTAAAAAATATGCAAGTTACACATGAACTCGAACTTCCAGAAACCATCATCTGCGAACTGACCTTAAATACCACACTTCGCTTCTTACTATGTTATAGACCCCCTGATTACGACATCACACATGCGAACAAGTTAACCTCACTACTTAAGTGGGCAGCCTCCTACCCACACCCTCTTATTTTTCTTGGTGACCTCAACCTACCTCATATTAACTGGATCCTAAATGAATGTACAACTGAACCCATACATTCAACCCTTTACAATGCTATTACCAATCTAGGGCTAGATCAACTAGTAACAAACAATACTAGACTCAGCAATTGTCTCGATTTCATCTTCTGCAACAGTTTACATTCAATTTATGGACTACAAATAAAGGAACCCTTTTTCAACAGTGACCACAGCATGATTGACTTTTGTCTCAATATACGTCCTTACAAAAACCACCGTAATGATGGGATAACCAATTACAACTTTTAAAAAAGTCAACTATGATATCATAGACCCTGATCTCTCATCTCTTGATTGACAAATATTATTATCTGGCTGTAATACTGCCAAAGACCACTACAATATTTTTTTGCTCGAAATCAAAAGAGTCAGTAAACTATATGTACCACTAATAATCACCAAACCAAGAAAAACAAATTACCCATAAAAATAAGGAAGCTCCAATAAAAAAAGAGATCTCTTTGGCAAAAAAACAAAACTGGCTACATTGCTAACTTTAAAAGCTGCTACAAAAATCTATGCCACCAAATAAAGATTGACTGCACCAATTATCACATCAATCAAGAAGAAAATCTTCTGTGCACAAAATCCACACGCGCCTTCTATAACTTTGTAAACAACCAACTCAGATTCGAAATCCATCCCACCCTTTAAAGGACCAAAGGGTAAAGATTATAATGATGAAGCCGTTAAAGCCAACCTCTTTAACACATTCTTTGGCTCAGTCTTTGTAAACCGCCATGGCTCATGCCCAATATTTCCTAGCTGTTCCACAAATAACTTCAACGGTCTAGCACAAATCGATTTTACAGAAGATAATGTTGAAAAGGCATTACGCAACATAAAACCATCTCTATCTATTGGACCTGATGGACTATGTGCATACTTCTTAAAAAAGCTCTCCACAGCCATAGCTGAACCTCTAAGCATAATTTTTGAAAAATCCTTCAGGACTAGCTCATTACCCAACTTATGATCACTAGCCACAGTCATCCCTATCTTCAAAAAAGGAGATCCAAGTAACGTTGAAAATTACAGACCAATCTCTTTGGGCTGCGTCACCTGCAAAGTCATGGAATCAATCATAAACCAATCCATTACCTTCCACTTAGAAACTAACAACCTATTCTCTAACAAACAATTTGGTTTCAGAAAAAAATTATCTTGTAATCTGCAATCCTACACTGCAAAAACATATGGACTACACAACTCAATCAGGGTAAAACAATAGATGCAATTTACATAGACTTTTGTAAAGCCTTTGATTCAGTGGTACACAACAAACTACTTCTGAAACTAAAATCTTATGGCATCTCTAGACCCCTACATGATTGGATAACTGCGTTCCTGTCAAACAGACAACGTGGTCAAAATAGGAAGTGCCATATCAAATCCTGCTCCTGTCAACAGTGGTGTCCCTCAAGGCAGCGTTCTAGGACAACACTCTTCATACTTTACATAAACGACCTTTGTGATCATATTATAAGCAACTGCGTTCGCCAATGATGTTAAACTATTTAACACCACCGACAATGCTGCTACCCTTCAAAAAGACCTTGGCCATTGTATCAGAATGGTCAAACAACTGGCAACTTCAAATCTCAACCAACAAATGCTCTGTCTTACACATTGGCAAAAAGAACCAGAACACAAAATACAAGCTTGGAGGACACGACCTTGTAGACCACCCTCACTCTGTCAAGGACCTTGGAGTACTCATATCTAATGACCTACTGTAAGTGCCAGAGGCCACTGTAACAACATTGCCAAAAAGGCACTAAAAGTTGTTAATCTAATCTTGCGTAGCTTCTTCTCTGGCAATATTACACTGCTAACCAGAGCATACAAAACATTTGCTAGACCAATTCTCGAATACAGCTCACCTGTCTGGAACCCGCACTGCATATCGGACATTAATACAATCGAGAGAGTCCAGAAATATTTAACAAGAAGAGTCCTCCACTCCTCTACTCGCAACAGAATACTTTAGACTTGAAATTTTGGGCTTAGACAATTTAGAACTATGTCGCCTTCGATCTGACCTAAATGTAGTTCATAAAATCATCTGCCACAATGTCCTACCTGTTAATGACTACTTCAGCTTCAACCGCAACAATACACAAGCACACAATAGCTACAAACTTAATGTAAACCGCTCCAAACGCGATTGCAGAAAATACGACTTCAGCAACAATGCCCGGAATGCACTACCTGACTCTGTGGTTTCTTCCCCAAACCCCCAAAACTTTAACCTTAGACTGTCTACAGTTGACCTCACCCCATTCCTAAGAGGTCTGTAGAGGGCGTGCATAAGCGCACAATTGTGCCTACCGTCCCTGTCTTACTGTCCTATTGTCCTCATTTATCTGTACTTACTTTGCTTATGTTTATGTTTATACCTATACCTGCTATCTTGTACATGTTTGACAAACAAACAAACGAATTTATTTATTTAGCATAGTTATATAACCACCCATCTCACAAAAGTGTAACTCTAAGCAGCATACAACATAGCAACTGGATAAAAATTGTCCAGTTGAGTAGGACCTAGTGATGGCTTCTCGAGGAGGGGGTGAACCAATACCTCATTAAGAGGCCTGGTACAACCCCCCCCTCTCAGGAAGAATTGTCCACCACTAGAATCTAACCACATGACATCTATCCGGCCCATTTATATGAAGAGTGCGTCCCGACAGTTTAACCAGCTGATCCCAAGTTCTACGGTATGAATGGAAAGTGAGTCATTTTTCTCCATATTCATTCTTGTCATGACATTTCTTTAAAGGGGTAGGCGTACCGGAGAGCATAGTCTATATAAAGCGGAAAGAATTGTGCTTAGACAGCAGTGAGATCATAGGTGTGTGTCTGGTGGGGAGAGGGTGTCCTTACAGTGTTTCCACCTCCAGATTTGCCTGAACTGGGGCCACCCCATGGATCAAAGTAAACAAGGCTTGAGAACAGCATGTCCTCTGGAATCTGGGAAAATGACCTCATTTGAGCAGGTCTTTGCTGCAATACTCCACAACTAAGGCTGTCGCAAACTGCCAGTAGGGTTGATGAGAAGGGTCTACTACAAAATAAATGCTACTATTCTGACCTTCTCCATCAAACTAAAACAAAAAAAAAGACACAAGCAGACTTTTGCAGGTTGAACAGCAATACGCAAAGCCATAATTTTTAGGCAAGCGAATGAAAATGTCTCTTTCAAAGAGGGAGTCAAACTATTCTTCAAAGCACCTGAGGGTAGAACAAGAAGCAATGGGTGGAAACTAAACAAGGAGAGAAGCAACTTAGAACAAAGGAGAAATTTCCTGACAGTTAGAACAATTAATCCGTGGAACAGCTTGCCTCCAGAAGTTGTGAATGCTCCAACACTGGACGTTTTTAAGAAGATGTTGGATAACCATTTGTCTGAAGTAGTGTAGGGTTTCCTGCCTAAGCAGGGGGTTGGACTAGAAGACCTCCAAGGTCCCTTCCAACTCTGTTGTTGTTGTTGTTGTTGTTGTTGTTGTTGTTGTTGTTATTATTATTATTATTATTATTATTATTATTATTATTATTATTATTATTATTATTATTATTATTATTATTATTATTATTATTATTATTATTATTATTATTAAAGAAAGAGGAATAAGGATCACAAATTGGCCTAAACCAAACCACCAATGGTTGGCAACACGATATACTAAACTATGGTCTATTAACTGCAATGGTGAGGTCCACATACATGAGTTGAAATGAGAGGGCAAAATAGAGAGGGAAAACACAAAGAATTAGCCGGGGGCCCGAACTCCACCCAAGAGGAAAAGGATATGGCACTCCCTACCACCTGCTATCATCTAGAAAAAATTAGACAGGAGAACCTGATTGAAAGGTAGAAATTAATCTATGGCATAAATAAAATATTTGGGGATTTGTTTTTTCTCCCTCGTTTCAAACACTAGACGCAGAAATCACCCAATGAAGCTGACTGGATGGAGAATTTGAAGAAATGAAAGGGAACACACACCACAAAATTAATGTGAGGAATTCATTTCCACAGAGGTAGTGATTGTCTTTAATCTGGCTGGCTTTAAAAGAGGCCTCTGGTTGGCTCCTGAGAAACAAATTGCTGGTCTGCTCCAACAAGACTGAGGCTATATATATATATATTTTGGGGGGGGGGGAGCTTCCAAGCAAATAGCTTTTAATACTTTTGGTAAATAGTAATAGCAATAGCACTTAGACTTATATACCGCTTCACAGGGCTTTACAGCCCTTTCTAAGCAGTTTAAAGAGTCAGCATATTGCCCCCAATAATCTGGGTCTTCATTTTACCGACCTCAGAAGGTGGCGCAGTGGTTAAAAGCAGCACTGCAACCTACTTCAGCCGACTGCTAGTTCAGCAGTTCAGCTGTTCAAATCTCACCAGGCTCAAGGTTGACTCAGCCTTCCATCCTTCTGAGGTCGGTAAAATGAGGACCCAGATTGTTGGGGACAATATGCTGAACTCTGTAAACCGCTTAGAGAGGGCTGTAAAGCACTATGAAGTGGTATATAAGTCTAAGTGCTATTGCTATTGCTATGGAAGGCTGAGGCAACTTTGAGCCAGTGAGACTCCAACTGCCGAACTGCTGGTAGCCAGCAGTCAGCAGAACAATATTTTTTAAAAAATGTTATCCTTTCCTGGATAAAAGAAGGTGAAAGGGCTTGTGATACACTGGAGGGATTCAAATGAATTGCAAAATCTGGACTTCCATTAAAATGCCACTGAGGAAGCAGGGTGATTTCACCATAAAAGTTTTCTGGGAAATTGCTGGAACTTGGGTTAAAAGAAAAGATAACTGATGATGTATTTCCCTTTGATCAAAAGACCTCTCCTGCACATAGCTGTTCCTCTCAATCCTAGGGAAGAAGAAAAAGGATAAACTCTTGCTATGAGTGGTGGTGGGAGGTCAAAAGCCCTTTTTGCAAAAGGCAGAAGAATTTCCATCAATAGCAAGACTCTTATCTTTTTCCTTCTACCCTAGGATTGAGAGGAAAAGCTACGTGTTTCACACTCGAACCAGACTTCGTAACTACTCACTAACAGTTCACACAACAGACTTAATCGACACCAAGCCTAATAAAAGCGTAGTTTATTGCGGTATCCCAACCAACTTTATCTTCTTTAATAAACAGTAATATTTGACCAATCATACCTAGGGTTGGAAAATAAGCAGTTGGCACATGGAAGGGGACTTCCAAGAAACAAAGAAGAGAAGCTAGGCAGAGAAGTAAAAAAAAAAATATCCCAGAAGGTGACAATAACAGACTTCCCCTTTTATTTTACCAATTTCATGTGGCTTTTAATGTTTGAGTTTGTTACAGTATGTTTAAATGTTAATGTAAACTGTGCAGTGCAGATGATGATGGTGTTTATACAATGGCTTAATATAATGGGTAAAAACTAGCAAGGGGGTTAATTAAAAAGCAGCAAGGGAAATTTCCCCTTCTTACACGAGACATCACAATATCCTGTGGCATAGAGTTCCAAAGTAAATTATATCTGAACAAACTTGTTAGCTGGTCAGATGCAGCTGGCAGACCAACACAGGAGAAAATGCTTTGATCTGGATTCTGGAGCAAATTAGGGGGCTTTGGATGCTCCAGGGACTGTAACAATGCTTCCCCAACCTGGGAGGGGCCACATTGACATACAGATTACTAAAATTCTGGGGAAAGCGGTGATAATCTGGAGTCAAGTTTTCCCTGCAGTTCATTAAATGTTGTCCCCCCTAACAGATTTACAATCTGCATTTTTGCAAGACTGCAATTCTGCAATCACAGGATGAATTTTGGGACTCGTCTTTACTGACAGCCTAATGCTTCTGCTAGCTTGGAGACTGCAATTCAAGGAATCACACACACACACACACACACACACACACACACACACGGACTTCAACACAGAAAGACAGAAAAAGACAATGAAAATAAGAGTAGGTTAACAGAAGAAATCCACAAGGTTCGTATTTTTGCCTCCACTATGAGATGCCATGTTTATCTCTGACTCTCTCAACTACTAAAACCTCAATTCTGGAGTTAATCCAATCCTGTCTCCCCTATATCAAATCCTTTGCGTTGCCTTTCCGAGATTGTTCCCCTCTTGGATCAAAAGGCCCCTGCGCTTTAACTGAACTTCCGGGATTCCTGAGAAAAGACACTCTGTGGCCAGACTGCAGACCTGTCATCTCTCAAAACCACCTGTCAAAAGAATTGAACATGGCTGGAGGCAGGAGGCTCTCCCAGACTCACCTGTAAGCCAGGCTCATGCACTCAAACAGGCGGGTGAGAGTGGGATCAATGCTTGGAGGATCAGGGAGTTCTGGCACTGCCTGGTGATGGCGCCGACGGGGCACCAAGTCGCTGTGCGGACATGACACCATGAAGTGACCACTGTGGATCACTTGGGAGCAGGCAGGATAACCAGAGCCAGGTTTGGTGCTGTTGAAGGCTGGGTTGTCTGAATCTGAATCAAAATCCGAGTCGGGCCTTGACCCCATCTGCAGTTCCATATAAGGCCCAGATCGTCCAGGCTGAATGATAGCCATGGTGAAGGAAATGGGATTTGCTGGAGAGCTCCCTCCAGCCCAGCTGTCAAAGCCAATACCAGGATCTTCTTGCAGAGGCAGCCAGTTCCATATACGTAAAGGTCCTGCGCAATTAACACTTAAGATAAGAACATCATGGCCAGAACCTCACCTGGCACTCACTAAGGCTCTGACTCCAAAAGCAGTCTTTAGAGATCAACCTGATGTGGTTCTGCCTCCTAAATGGGTGGACACAAAGAGTTGCCTGGAAAAATTAACACTTTGTTTGCCAGTACAAGGGTGCATTCAGATAGCCAGAGGCAACGTAAAACAGCTCCAGATAATCTGGCTAACTTTTGATCTGGTGCTTATGCCTTTAATAGCAATCTAATCTTCTATCATTAGTGGGGCCATAATGTTGACTTCTCTGCTCTGAAAAGAAGATTCGCTTACTGATTTCTGCAGGTGAAATGGCTGTTAAAGGCCAAAGGACTCAACATGTTTTTCCCCCAGTCAGTTGGCAGTTTAATCTGAATTGGACTGGCAATTATACTTGTCTCATATTGTCGATGATGATAGAAACACCCCTAAACTGATTTTATTTATTTATTTATTTATTTATTTATTTATTTATTTATTTATTTATTTATTTATTTATTTATTTATTTATTTATTTATTTATTTATTTATTTATTTATTTATGTACGTGTTAGCAATATACATAGATGTAACATTGTTTATGTACATAAGATGGGTACTGATAAAAGGGAACATTAGGACAGGGACGGTAGGCCCGCTGGTGCACTTATGCACGCCCCTTACTGACCTCTTAGGAATCGGGTGAGGTCAACAGTGGACAGTCTAAGGATAAAGTTTTGGGGGTTTGGTGACGAAACCACAGAGTCAGGTAGTGAGTTCCAGGCATTTACTGTTGCTAAAGTCATATTTTCTACAGTCAAGTTTGGAGCGGTTCACTTTGAGTTTGTATCTGTTATGTGCTCGTGTATTGTTGTGGTTGAAGCTGAAGTAGTCATTGACACACACACACACACACACACACACACACACACACACACACACACACACATATACTGTATGTGTAACTTTTTTTGCTGATAAATGAAAATAAAGGGATACTGTATATATATATACATACACACACACACACACACATATGATTTATGGACATATGCACATAATCCCACCACCAAGCAGAGCTGTCAATGAGCTGGCAAAACAGACTTTGTTTGCATTGGCTAAGAACTGCTGGGAGCATGTGCAGGAAAAGGGAGTTGTATGCTGTGTTTACCCAGTACTAATGCACCCACCCCCCAGCATTCCCAGCAAGCAAACACAGATTAAGAGTCAAAAATAAGTAGAATCATAGCAACCTATGTGCAGCACAGTATGAATCAACATAAAAAGCTATGTTCCTGGACCCTAGAAAAACAGCAACAACACAAAGGCAGCAGGATTCTTTCCAGCCTTTGCCAAGATGGGGGAAGGCCATATGGTGTGCAGAATACTCGCATGAGACATGTGGAGCATAATCACAGACGGACACATGGTCAGGGTCTTTTGACTATATTCGCACAACATGCTTAACTTGATGGCTGACTTAACCTATTTTCTGTGTTTGCACACAATATAGTAGACCCTAAATCAAATTGGCTGGATTTGTACAATATGGCAAGCAACAAAAAATTAACCTTAGATAACACTAACCAAAGTAGCATATTGTGTGACTATAACTGCTGAGTTTGTAATCAGGTTAAGCAATTGATGAATAGTTGTGGGAGCCACAGCGATCCGCCTCAATGCAGGCAGTCCTTGATTAACAATCACAATTGGGACATGAACCTCTGTCCCTAAGTAAAATGGTCGTTAACTGAGTTGTGCCTGATTTTATGATCTTTTTTCCCCATACTCATTACGTGAATCGCCATGGTCATTGTGAATCCATCTTTCCCCATTGTCTTTACTTGTCAGAAACTATTGTGGCCTGTCGGCTGCTGGCCCCTCCAGCAGCCAAATCAGATGAGGAGGAGGCGTGAGAGTCAGGGTCAGCATCAAGGCAACCTGATAGCTCCGAGGGGGAAGAGGAAATGGAGCTGTCAGAGAGAGAGACAGAGGTGGAGCCTAGACTGACTGTCAGCTCTCAGATGGAGAGTCAACAGCCCCCAGGTCTGGAGGTGGCTGATGAAGAAGAGGAGGAACAGCTGGGTCCAGTGCCTGATGCACGGATGTGCAGAAGGCAGAGGAAAGGAGAGCAGTGGAAATCTATGGGCCGATCCTTGGGAAGGAAGAGCACCGCTGCTATCAAAGCCCCACCTTAGCTCTGGGGATAAAAGGCAGGTGACAGAGATGAATAGATGTGGCAGACAACTATTCATCTCCCTGCCCGATAGACTTGTTAGCCTGTGTTGAGAGAGAAACCTTTTGCCAGGGCTGCTGGTGCGCCTAATAAAGGAATCATTGATTTAACTACAGAGGGTTTGTCGTGTTTGGGGAGCTGGGTCAGAACAGAAACAAGCAGGGAAAATCACAAGTAGTAATCACGTGACCCTGGGACACTTTGTAAAGACATGCCAGTTGCCAAGCACCCACATTTTTATCACATGACCACAGGGGCTCAGCAATGGCAAAAGTGCAAGCACTGGTCATAAGTCACTTTTTTTCAGCAGCATCATAACTTTGAACAATTGCTAAACAAATTGTTTTAAGTCAAGGACTGCTTGCAACTTGGGGGACTATTTTTTCAAGGGCACATAAACTGAAAATTTAGTAGCACTATGCACATGCCTATGTTCTCTGGGAAACCTAAAATAGCTGGACACTGAAGTGGGGATGGAGTTCATAAAGCAAGGGTTCCTTCTAGGAAACAAATAAAAAATCAAAACCTACCATATAAATACACACTCTACACCTGCCTTTGAAGCTTTTTTTTGCTTATTGACCTGTTCAACTGACTGAATTTGGCATGATTGTGCCCTAAATTGAGCAGCCACTTGTCAGTGATGCTGTTTTCACCATTGCCAAAAAGACATTGTCTGCAATAGTGGAAACAAATCTCAGGTTTTATTTTGGACAATTAATAACTCAACCACTTGGGGCAGCAGAAGATCTAAAGTAGTCCAATTGGCACCGTCAAAGCCTGCGTAGGAGAAGGAACCACCTTCCTAAAAGAATGAATTGCAAAGCAGTTCTTAATCCCTAAAGCTTTTCCTCCTCTAATTTTTGCTCCACAGCAAGCCAAAATTAAAGGGTTGCCGTTGTTCCCCAACATGGAAATGTCTTGACAAATGGGAGACCAACTGAAGCTCTAGGTATAGAGCTTTCAAGATAATAACCAGCATTTTAAATTGGGCATGGAAGCATACGGATAACCAATAAAGTGACTTCAGGACTGGTGTTATTTTTCCTGGCAGGATACTCCTATCAATAGTCTAGCCACCACATTCTGCACCAAAGGCAGCTCCACAAACAATGCATTACAGTAACCTAACCAGATGGCGATCGAAACATGAGTTAGAATCAGAGTATCTTGGTCCGCGTTATAAGCTGAAGTTGAAGAAAGATCCTCCACTGGCCACAGCACTTACTATTTTAACAAGAGCTGAAAGTCAAGAAGGACAAGGAGTCACAACCACCTCCTTCATGGCGAACGTGACCCCCCTCCAGACGTAACTGTTGGGACTGGTGTTATTGGATTGCACAGCCATTTATTGACAAAGGGCAAATCTATTTAGATAGGATTTGACACAAGCTTGTTTCATCCCATCCACATTCTCATAGGCTCCAGGTACTGGTTCAAGACTTCTATGGGATCTCCAGTCCAGCCCAGGAGACATTATATCAGTAGCTGTCATCAACATATTGATGATACCACACTCCAAATGGACAGATGACCTCCTCCCCCAGCAGTTTCATATAGACATTAAATAATATGGGGGAGGGTACTGAGCCATGGGGAACCCCCATTAGAGATCCTAGATCAAGCTTTGCTCCTCATTACCACCAACTGGAACCACTCACTCAGATAAAATTCTGCCTCACACTTCCCTTCGACCGGTTAGGGCCCACAGAGTGGGTCTCCTCCAGGTCCCGTCAGCCAAACAATGCTGGCTGGCAGGCCCTGGGGGGAGGGCCTTCTCTGTGGGGGGCCCCGTGCTCTGGAACCAACTTACCCCAGAGATCCGAACTATCCCCACCCTGCTGGCCTTCCGAAAAGCCGTCAAGACATGGCTCTTCCTGCAGGCAGGGGGTTGAGACTAGTTCCATCTGAGCTCTCCCCCGGTATGTTTGGTGGTGAATATTTCTTTTAACTTTTTTTTAATCTTTCAAAATTGTTTTAATCGTTGTTTATTGTTCAGTGTTCTTGCACAATGTTGTACGCCGCCCTGAGTCCCTCGGGAGTAGGGCGGCATAGAAGAACCAAATAATAAATAAATAAAATAAATAAATAAGAGCAGAACCACCACAAAATGACATCCCCAACTCCCAACCCTTGTAGATGAGCTAGAGCAGTGATGGCGAACCTATGGCACGTGTGCCACAGGTGGCACGCGGAGCCATATCTGCCGGCACGCGAGCCGTTGCCCTAGCTTAGCTCCAGCACGCATGTGCGCGCCAGCCAGCTGATTTTTGGCTCACGCGGAGGCTATAGGAGGGCATTTTTTGCTTTTGGAGGGCCTCCGTGGGGGCGGGGAAGGGCATTTTTGCTCTTCCCAGGCTCTAGGGAAGCCTCTGGAGCCAGGGGAGGGCAAAAAATGGGCCTACTGGGCCCACCGGAAGTCAGGAAATGGACCATTTCTGGCCTCCAAAGGGCCTCCGGGTGGTGGGGAAAGCCGTTTTCGCCCTCCCCAGACATTGAATTATGGGTGTGGGCACTCGCGCCTGTGTGATAGCGTGCGCGCACGCGCTTTCGGCACCTGAGGAAAAAAAGGTTCGCCATCACTGAGCTAGAGTTTAGGCATTTTAAGAACAATTTTTCCCCCTATGGCTACTGAGGGTCACTGCAGGGGGCAATGACAAAGCAATGTCACCAGAGGAAAGGGAGACTCTGTCAATGTCCTGAAGCTTCAGGGATTGGTTTAGTGATGAAAATATATGTGCCAAACATGTTGACAACTCTGAATGCTATTTCACTTTTTGAACAGCAGTAAGTCGCTGCTCTGCAAAGATTCGTTGCACAATCTGTGGAGGCTGGGGGAAAAAGAGTCAGTGGATGCCAAACAAGTGTCTGTGAGGTCATTGACCACTGGCGTGTCACTCCTTCCATGTATCCTTATTTGCAAACTCCTGATTTCCTGCCCCACACCAGACAAACATTTTATAGTTTCTTGCAGTCAGTGATCCTTGTGTATTTTCTATGCCTCTATATCTCTTGTCTATCATTGTGCCACCCGGGGCCCCCTGCAGGCTCCCTCTCGAGAGACACATATCCGATTTTGTCATGGATGTATTTTTAGGCCTGGTCTTCACTAAGGCAGCCCTCTTGCATCCTGCTGACGCACCCTATGGCCTCACCGGGGGGCCGTTTCCACAGGGTGCCATAGCAACGTAGTGTGTAATGATAACTCTGGAGCCTGGCGTCTGCCCTGATAGGGAAGGCCTCTCTGGCGTTCGCCTTCGCCAGGGTGACAGACCATTGTACCTTCCTGACAAAGGAGCTTCATTGGAAATCACGCCCCCACAGATGCTCTGGAGGGTGGTTCCCGCCTCTCCCCACTGCTTTGTGCCTCTGCTCGCCATCTGTTTCCCTCTGTGTCTCTCCCCCACCCCATTTCTTAAGAGAAACAACAGCAGGTTCAGAACAGGCGAAAAGAAATTACATTTCTGTTGTTGTTGTTGTTCTTGTTGTTGCTCAACTGATCATCAGTTTAGTATGGAATGTGTGGCCAGGAGATGAATGGATGGAAGCTGTTTTAAGGGCTTGAAAAGGGGATTGGGTAAATTGGTTGAGAAAAAGGATATGCATAGTAAGGGTGTGTATCTGTCATGAAGATTAAGGGGCACCGCTAGTTGTGGGACATTCTCTGCGAGGCCATTGATGTTAATGGAGGGGACCAGTTCCAAAGGAGGGCAATTAATTTGTATCTTGGCAGTAAGATTCGTTGGGCCATTACTGGAGATGGATGCAGATTTAGTTTGATAGATATCACTTCATTAAGTGATGAGGATGAATGATCTGGATCTTCTGCAATCAGGATTCAGGATTGGGCATGTGGCTAAAATAGCATTGGATGCTTTGAAGGTTGTCCTCTTGGTTCTATAGTCCTTTCAGTGGTATTTGATACAAAAAAACTCTGGTATCAGTCTAGCTTTAAATTCTTTTTTAATTTGTTATTAAATCTTTTATATTGTTTAGTGGTTCTTGACATGTTGTACGCCGCCCTGAGTCCCCAGGGAGTAGGGCGGCATATAAGAACACTAAAATAAATAAATAAATAAATAAATAAATAAATAAATAAATAAATAAATAAATAAATAAATAAATAAATAAATAAATAAATAAATAAATAAATAAATAAATAAATAAATAAATAAATAAATAAATAAATAGCTCAGGAGTCTCCAACCTTGGCAACTTGAAGACTTCTGGACTTCAATTCCCAGAATTCCTCAGCCAGCAAAGCAAAGCTGGCTGAGGAATTCTGGGAGCTGAAGTCCACAAGTCTTCAAGTTGCCAAGGTTGGAGACCCCTGGCCTAAAGAATGTTTCCATGCAATGTGTGAATCCAGTCAATCAAGTCATTTGTTAAGTGAATCGCTGCAGTTGTTAAATTAGTAATATGCTTAAGTGAATCTGGTTTCCCCATTGACTTTGCTTGTCAGAAGGTCACAGAAGGTGAACACGAGTCAGTTGTCAAACATCCAAATGTAAATCACGTGACCATGGGGATGCTGCAATGGTCATAAGTGTGAATAATGGTCATAAATCATTTTTTTCAGTGCCGTTGTAACTTCGAACGGTCATTAAGTGAACTGTTGTAAGTAGAGGACTACCTGTAATAGTTTTCATGCCTTAAGTATTTATGACATTTACATCTTGCCTTTCATTTAAGGAGCTGACAATAAAGTAAAGGAAATGTCTGTATTCATGCAATGCATTTAACTAAGTCAAGTAAAGATCAAGTAGAGGCAACCTGCTAAGCTGATTTAATGTTAGCAAGGTTAACCTTCTGTAGCTTAGTGTAAAACCTACCCTGTTTAATTTATTGTTCAATGTGCTGAACAAACCCCAGAAAAAAAGGGTTTAGTGCAGTGAAGGCGAACCTTTTTTGGCTGAGGTGCCAAAAGGGTATACACACACACAATAGCATGCGTGCGCGTGCCCACACCCACAATGCAATGCCCTCCCCCCGTGCATGTGCACAACCCCCATGCTCCCCCCCTGAGCATGTGCACAGGCCTCACTAAAGCCTCCAGACTTCAGGTAGGCCCGTTGTGCTGTTTTTCGCTCTCCCCAGGGTTCAGGAAAGCCTCCTGAAGCCTGGGAAAAGTGAAAAACGGTTAAACGGGCCAAACGGAAGTTCGGAAACTAACTTCCGGTTGGGCTGTTGGGCCATTTTTCACCATCCCCAAGCTTCAGGAGGCTTTCCTGAAGCCTGGGGAGAGCGAAAACGTCCGAAAAGAAGGCCGAAAATCAGAGCTGACATAGGGCAACGCCTCGCGTGCCCTCAGATATGTCTCCGTGTGCCACCTGTGGCGTGCGTGCCATAGGTTCGCCATCACTGGTTTAGTGTCTGTATTAAATGAGGACATAACCAGTGAGTTCCATTGATTGGGAGCTTGAATCTGGGCTTCTTCAGAGAAAAAGACATGGCTGACAACATTGCTGAATTTTCAGCAATTCTGCCTGGAATAAGGGATCTGACAACTGAATGCTTCTCCTCTCTAATCTTGACATGGTATCTCTAGCACCTAAATTACCTGAATTCAGTCTTTAGTTCCAACTCAGAACTGATTTGCAATGCAAACCCTTGGCTTTAAACAACCAGACATTTATTCTTACTCTTTTTGTACCATCTGCATAAAATTCTGAAGAATCTTATAATTGCAACACCTTTATGTTAATTTGATTGGCTCCAATAAATGTGTTACTCAGGTATGATTTTATGTTTTCTGTGACTGAACATTATGATGATGATTGTTCTTTGTTCCTAAGGTTGCCAAGCTATATAACAGCTGTGGGCAAGATGGTGAGCTCAAAATGTAGAAGTTAGAACCTCCTGGAGACACTCATTCGTGAGAATGTTCACAACAAACTGAGATTATTTTCAGAATTACAGCATGCTACAACATCCCGAGATCGGATGTAGGTATGTTAATTACAGCATTTGTGTGATGACATAGTCACTTTTCATAATTCTTCCTCATCCTTCTTGTAGATGGCCATGCCATTTACACATACCCGTGTTTCCCCGAAAATAAGACAGGGCCTTATATTTTTTTGAACCCCGAAATATGGCCTTGGCCTTATTATCAGGGGGGGCTTATTTTGGGGGTGCAGTAGGCGGTGAGCGTGGGACTGGATGTCCCATCGCCGCCGCCTCCCCTCCCTGTTCTTGGAGGCGGGCAAGTGGCTGGCCCGCCGCCACTACCTCGTGGAGCAAGACTCTGCAAGGGGAGGGAGGGAGGGAGGGAGGGAGGGGGGGAGAGAGAGAGAGAGAGAGAGAGAGAGAGAGAGAGAGAGAGAGAGGCGGGTACGCGCACACGCCAGGGATCGATGCTTGCCTACTCTTCCTCGCAGGCAGGAGCGCGTTTCAAATTGCCATAGGCAGAGCCCAGAGGAGCCAAGTTAGTCCTGCGGGATGTGCATGCACCCGCCTCTCGCTTGCTCTCGCTCTTGCTCTCCCGGCCAAAAGAGTGCCCGCTGCAAAAAGAGCAGCTCCCGGCATGTCCCCCCCTTTCCCCGGAAAGTAGTTGGGGGCCTTATTTTCAGGCGGGGCTTATTTCAGCTCATGTGCTGAAAAGGCTAATTGGCCTTATTATGGGGACATGTCTTATTTTCGGGGAAAGACTGTACATGTAAAATAATTTCAAAGATAATTTGGAAGAAATGCTAAAAAAGACATGGAACTTTATGTGCAGCATTTCTTTAAAGCTTCAGGCTTTTTTTTCAAGACCCTGAGAAAAAAAGATAAAACTGCTTTTAAGGAGATTATCTCATTAAAGTAGCCACTTTTTCATGTTTTGCGGAAGTGTGGAAAAATGAGGTGTGGCATTTTGAACCATATATAATTCATCCATATACATTTATACTTAGTCATCTAACCACAATCTCACAGTCACGTATTTTTCTCCTGCTCCATGTTAATCTCCCAACATCCCACTATGGTCTACAGATTTGTCATTATCATTCGCAACAGGAAAAGAGTAAACTGTTTCCCATTGGTATACACAGTGGTGGGTTCCTCCCGGATCGGACCAGTTCGCCCGAACCGGTAGCGACCTGCTGGTGACATCACTGAACTGGATCGGTCGATGCCGGTTAGTGGGCGTCGCCATCTTTTTTTAAATTGTTTGTGATTTTTTTTAAACTTTTTGGAAGGTTTTTCCTGTTCTGCCACTTGAAAGAGGGCCCTACCTCCCGTCCCCGGGTTTATACTGCCCTTTATTCCTTCTTCCGAAGGCCAGCTGATCAGCTCCTAAGCTGTCTTTTGGGCTGATTTCAAGCTACTGAGCATGCGCGGAAGCAAAATTGCATGTGGGGACGCGCGTGTGTGAGCGGAGTGCGCGCGCGCACGCAAAACGTGCACTTCCATCGCGATGCGAACCGGTGGGGAAGGTAAGTAGAACCCACCCCTGGATATACAGGATCATTCAATTCAAAACCTTCAAAATAGACATTCAATATCCAGGAGAGAAGAGCAGGAGGTCAAACATGGCTTCTTGTGAGAAAGCAGGGGAAGGACGCTGCCTATGGAATGCCCAAAAGAATAAAATGTTGTATATAAAAAGACAGTCAGCTAAATAGATAACCATTGAGATCCAGGAAAGTATAAACTGCAGTTCATCCTTTTAAAGCAGCTGCATCCTTTTTTAGACTTTGGTGCAAATATGAAAAACAGAGGACAAATAGGGAATAAAATAGTAAAAAAAAAGGCTATATTCACACAAAATGCTTAATTAGGTCAATTAAAGACCTAACAGCTATGTTTGCATAACATACTATGCTTAATTAGTTTAACTTTATGCACAGCATATTGAAAACTCCTTTGTTTGGTTAATTTAAGTTTCAATATATTGTATAAAACCAGAAATGTGGTTTCATTCAATAACAGGTTAAACATTTTGTGTAGAACAGAAACCTTAATGAGATAAAAGGTGGCTAGAAGTCAAAGATAATGAAGGAACAAAGCTCTTTGAATTTAGCACTGGGGAGGCCAACTGTACTTTTAATGAGGACAGTTTTAGAGTAGAAAGAAACTTGTTCGAGAGAGAACAAGGGAGACCAAGACAGTAACATTTTTGTAGAAGTGGAAAAAAAGCAGCTGCTTTCTGCAATTTAAAGGCAAATTAGGGCAGCTGCTGAGAAGAAAAATGATTCAAAGGATGGCTTTTTGAAAATAGCGGATAGACCCCGTTAGTAAGGTAGAGGAGAGGAAGACAAAACATGACAATCAAGAAATGGTTAAGACTTAGTTGTGCCAGCCAGCAACCCTGGAGATGCCAGGGATAGGTGAATTTGTGAGGTGGTTCTGTTAACATCCCTTTGTTATTTCTATGTTTTGGGTTTTTTTAATATAGTTTTAAATTGGGATATTTATTGCTCCTAGCTTTGTTGTATGCTGTCCAGAGTAGCTTTTGGTGAGATGGTCGGTTATATAAATTAGATACATAAATTTTATTTTGTTAAAAAAAATGGCCGCCTATCTCATCGTGGGGAAATTCTAGGCGGAGTGGAATGAATGGAAAGGGGTGGAGTTATGCAAGGACTGTAAGGCAGCAAATTCAGCAAGCAAGAAGGAAAAGAAAGGCTGAAAATGGGGAAGACAGTAGGAAAGCTGGGGGGGGGAGGGAAATAGTTTATTTATTTTATTTTATTTATTTATTTATTTTTGTCAAGTACGTGTGGTAATATACATAGATATAACACTGTTTATATACATAAGATGAGTACTAATAAGAGGGAACATTAGGACAGGGATGGTAGGCAAGCTGGTGCACTTATGCACGCCCCTTACTGACCTCTTAGGAATCGGGTGAGGTCAACAGTAGACAGTCTAAGGGTAAAGTTTTGGGGTTTGGTGACGAAACCACAATGTCAGGTAGTGAGTTCCAGGCATTTACCACTCTGTTGCTAAAGTCATATTTTCTACAGTCAAGTTTGGAGCGGTTCACTTTGAGTTTGTATCTGTTGTGTGCTTGTGTATTGTTGTAGTTGAAGCTGAAATAGTCGTTGACAGGAAGGACGTTGTATCAGATAATTTTATGAGCTATGCTTAGGTCGTGCAGAAGACGATGCAGTTCTAAGCTTTCTAAGCCCAGGATTTCAAGTCTGGTTGCATAAGGTATTCTGTTGCGAGTATAGGAGTGGAGGACTCTTCTTGTAAAGTATCTCTGGACACTTTCTAATGTATTTATGTCCAATATGCGGTGTGGGTTCCAGACAGATGAGCTGTATTCAAGGATTGGTCTGGCGAATGTTTTGTATGCTCTGGTAAGTAGTGTGATATTACCGGAGAAGAAGCTACGTAAGATTAGGTTAACAGTTCTTCAAGCCTTTTTGGCGATGTTGTTGCAGTGGGCTTTGGCACTTAGGTCATTTGAGATGAGTATTCCAAGGTCTTTGACAGGGTGAGGGCTGTCTGCAAGGTCTTGTCTGTTCAGCTTGTATTTGGTGTTCTGATTTTTTTTGCCAATGTGTAGGACAGAGCATTTGTTGGTTGAGATTTGGAGTTGCCAGATGTTTGACCATTCTGACACAAAGTCTAGGTCTTTTTGGAAAATAGCAGCTAGTTGATGGTTTTGATTTTAGAACTGGAAGCAAGAAACATAGGCTCAAGATGTAAAGCTGATTTTACCATCAGTGAATTTATTTAATCAATTTATATGCCAACTCACAATCAAGACTCTGAGCCTCTAACTTAGTATTTAAACCGATATAGCAGCAATATGTACAAAGATGGGTACACTACCCCTACTGCAATCCTGCTGACTATATCCTGTCTGAAATGAATCCAGGTTAATTTGTTTCTTCCAGGTCTTCTGAAGCAGCAAACCAACCACTTATATAGGGAAGGTTGGAGACTGGATAAAGATTGTCATGAACAATTGGATCCGGTGATGGTTTCTTGAGGAGGTGGTAGAGCAGCACCTCTATAAAAGTTGGCAGAACCACCTGCTCCGGTCAAAGAAGTAGAAAATATATTTAAATTGCAGCAGCTTTAATTCCTTAGGACTTGGGATTATACTAACATTATATCATGGACAATAATGGTAAAAAAATAAATAAAGCTACAGATAATGATGGAAAGTTCCTTCATATTGATGCTGTGAAGAAATAAGAAATCAGGATTGAAAGCTACCATGCAAGAAAAATGTCATAAGGATAAACAGCTGAAAACATTTCCAGAAAGCATTATGCATGGATTCTACAGGGCTGCCCGCTAGATTTTCAATTCCCAGAAGTCAGGAAGAAACTCATGAAAGCACATACATTTTAATAAAACGTGTGAGTCTGAAAAGATGCCACCAGATGCCTATTTTTAGATACAATTGACTAACATCATGCCCTTCTACGGTTTCTAAAAGGATTTCCAGAAGATGGCAGAATACCCAGGAAACATCTTTCAAACAGGTTATATTTTCTCTTGAGCTTTGGCAACTCACCTGAAAGGAACATACTATACATGAAAGGAGTTGTGTGCTCAGTGGCCAGTTTTAAATTAGTTTGACAAGCAGATCTCAACTGGGGCTACTATGGTACTTCTATTTACCAGTGTTTCCCAAAATATTTTCCTTCATTATACAAAACCGCTTATGAGAATAGAATAGAATAGAATAGAATAGAATAGAATAGAATAGAATAGAATAGAATAGAATAGAATAGAATCTGGAAGGAACCTTGGAGGTTTTCTACATCAGAAAGTCCTTACAGTATTTAAATGTCCCTATTGTGATTGAGTAGAGGGTTCACGTGTCATTACTCAAAGGAAAACCACTTTTACCCAATTTGGGATAATTTACCCAGGTCTGGGAAGCACTGATTTCCACTGCATTATGACTCTTCTGGTCATTTCTCAAAACTGATGCCCAAAGAGGATAAAAAAGGCCAAGCTATACCAGTCAGTTAATAATCCTACTCATATAATGACCCAATGCCAGCCATTAAGCCAGAATCATAATTCTGTATTCTGTATGTTCACATTGATGAATAATACACCTCTTAATTTTTGCTACTAATAAGCAGAACAACCAATTCCTCATTTCAGAAATCATGGCTCCTTGAATAGGATGTTTTTCAGCATAGGCAGAGTGTATTTCAGTCGAAAACAGTAAATGACTTTGCTTTAATGGGTAATAATGGAGGACTATAGATAGTCCTCAACTTACAACAGTTCACTTAGTGACCACTCAAAGTTACAACAGCACTGAAAAAAGGGACTTATGACCATTTTTCAGACTTATGACTGTTGCAGCAGTCACGCCCATGGTCACGTGATTTATATTTGGATGCTTGACAACTGACTCACATTTATGACGGATGCAGTGTCCCTGGGTCATGTGATCCCGTTTTGCAATCTTCTTGACAAGCAAAGTCAACAGGAAAACCAGATTCACTTAACAACCGGGTTACTACTTTAACAACTGCAGTGATTCGCTTAACAAAGGTGGCAAGAAAAGTCATAAATTGGGGCAAAGTTCACTTAGCAAATTTTTCACTTAGCAACATAAATTTTGGGCTCAGTTGTGGTCATAAGTTGAGGACTACCTATACTGCTTTATATGTAATGTAATGATCTTCTGTATGTTGTGTGTATCATATTTGGTGCTTATTACAAGCTGAATTCACATTATACACTAAATCAGGTTGAGAATAGCAATAGCACTTTACTTATATACCGCTTCATAGTGCTTTACAGCCCTCTCTAAGCGGTTTACAGAGTTCAGCATATTGCCCCCAACAATCTGGGTCCTCATTTTACCGACCTCGGAAGGATGGAAGGCTGAGTCAACCTTGAGCCTAGTGAGATTTGAACAGCTGAACTGCTGAACTAGCAGTCAGCCTGCAGTCGCAGCATTTAACCACTACACCACTTCAGCTCAGCTCTGAAGTTTGAAGTTCAATCTGTTGTGAGAATCTTATCTTAGCATGTTGTGTTAACAAGGCTACCACACTAAATGATAAAATGGTTTATTTGGATAGAAAATGTTTCATATGTTTGAGTGCAGCAAATACAACCTCAGTGAAATTATTCTCACACATTTTCTTTATAACTGTGCAACCTAAGATTAAACTCAATCTTATCCAGTGATAAGTGGTACTTCTGTGTAATGTAATTTGAACCATTTGTGTACGTTCAGCAAAATCTAAAAATGCATCAGTAGCTTTCATCTAACACTCTCAAAGCAAAACCATGTTTAGAACAACTTGCTTAAGAAGCAGTTCACAAAAGCTTTTGATAGCAATGTATAGTTGGATTAGCAGACTATGCAACCCCAGCCCTGTGACGAATAAATCATAACTCTGTCAGTCTGATGGAGTTTTCTCAGTGAATCATGGTCAAACCTGCTTAGTATGTGTGAAGATAGTCATGAAATCCATCATATTTTCAGAACTTTGAAAATGGGTCATACTATCGTATAAGAACTCCATAAATAAACAAGGCATAATAAGAGGAAGGAAGGCAGTAACTTCTCTCTACCTACAATCTATTGGATTTAGATGGTAGGCTCCTTGAACCTAAGATTTAGCAATAGCAATAGCACTTAGACTTATATACCGCTTCATAGTCCTTTACAGCAGGGGTCCCCAAACCTTTGGACCTTAGGGACCACTAAATTCATAATTTTAAATCCCTCGGACCACTAATATGATCTGCCTAATGACTGGCTGGGTGGGCGTGGCCAACTTGATGTCACTCACGTTGAGGGGCGCCTTGCCAGCCTCTACTCGCCCCTCCCCTCCCAGCCACTCCTTGCCTGCCCGCCCGGGCTCCTTAGGGCCCCAAAAGGAAGCAGTTGTTGGAGCTAAGCAGCCACCATGAGAAAGAGTTGGCAAAATAGCTGGCTCAGTTCAAATTGGATCTGACCTAGAAGGAGGCTCAGCAGAAGCATCTCACTGAGGACTATGAGCATAGGCTTTCCAAGCAGAGGAAAGACCTGCAGGACTGCAAGGCCAGGTAGCAGCGCCTGGAGGCTCAGCGGACTGAGATGGTCAGCCAGTTCCAGGCCATGGTACAGTCCCACTGGAACAAGGCACTCCGGCTCTTCGCCACCAGCGGCGCTTCCCTTCAGCCTTCGCCCAAAGCCCCGCACCAGGAGGCTGAAGCAGACCCCAAGTCGGAATGTCTGCCCCCCTCCAACCCACACAAAAAGACCCCAAAGGGGGAGACTCTCTGCAGCAACACAAGCATCCATTGCACGTATCCGGCCCAGGGGCCGTAGTTTGAGGACCCCTGATTTAGTGCAATATAAAAAATGCAAATAATTTTTCTGCGGACCACCTAAAGCTTCTCGCAGACCACCAGTGATCCACGGACCACCAGTTGGTGACCGCTGCTTTACAGCACTCTCTGTAAGCAGTTTACAGAGTCAGCCTATTGCCCCCAACAATCTGGGTCCTCATTTTACTGACCTCGGAAGGATGGAAGGCTGAGTCAACCTTGAGCCTGGTGAGAGTCGATCTGCCAAACTGCTGGCAGCCAGTGATCAGCAGAAGTAGCCTGCAGTACTGCACCACCGTGGCTCATACCGAGATTTGGTATTTTTTCATTTTTTGTTGCATTAATAACCTATAGAGCCGAGGTGGCGCAGCGGTTAGAGGCAATACTGCAGGTCACTTTAGCTGACTGTGATCCGCAGGTCAGCGGTTCAAATCTCACCGGCTCAAGGTTGGCTCAGCCTTCCATCCTTCCGAGGTAGGTAAAATGAGGACCCAGATTGTTGGGGGCAATATAAAAATACATTGCTTACTGGTGTAAACCGCTTAGAGGGTGCTTGCACTGTGAGGCGGTATATAAATCTCACAAATAAATAAATAAATAAATAACCTGTTTCCCCAGAAGCTAAAAATAGCATACCTAACACATTCTTTTTAGCTTTGTCCTCCCAATACTCTGAGGAGATAGTTTGCTTATTAACTCTCACCCTCATCTGTCCAGCAATGGTAATTCATACAACATCATCTTAGTCAGGTTAATATAATCCCATTTTGGGTTCCCATGGAACATTGAACCACAAAGTAAGCAAGTAGACAGGGTTGCTGTAACAGACTAAAGGAAAAAAATGGTAAAATAATTAAAACTAAAATTAATATGTTGTTCAAATGCAGCTGCCAGATTTGTAATTGACCTGATTAAATGTGTTCTGTGACCGCAACTGCAGAGTTTCACACCTGACTGGGAATTTGAATCTGGTCTCTTCAGTCCTATTCCCACAGGATGAATTTACATATTATATTAAGCTATAGCTTGTTCCACTATGGCACACTGAATAAACTACAAATGGTGAGATACACTTAATACACCAAGCCATAAATCAGTGCTTTCAACAGAAGCTGGGATCCTAAGCCACAAGCAAACTTGACATACAACTGATGACCCATTGTATTAATCCATAGAATTTAACTAGGGTTTATTCAACTGACCCACTTTTAATGGCTTGCCTAATATACTAAAACACAAGCTTAATTACATAGGCAAGTTTCGTACACAAAGTAAATGTAAGTGGAATGTTTCAGATTCAATGTCTTATTTCAATAGCGATTAGAATTGTAGATTGAAGTTTTTTTTAACAGAGTTATTTTTGTGCTTGTTATTTTTGCTCTATATTGCCCATAGTTACATTGTTTGAGCTGGTTGGCTTGATAAATCCAATAAATAAATCAGAGGATATTCATTTTCAGAAGGACAGCAAATAGTAGTAAAACCAACACATGTAAATAACTTGCACACAGAAACTCAGTAAAAGACTCATGAACCTACTTATCCTTCTGCAACTCCGAGAAGTAAGATTATCCTTAGATTTTAGCTTATAAAGGAAGAGGAATAGAGTACAATAACAAGGAAGATATTTTTGAATTGTGGGATGCAGAATTCTAAGAGTTCTGGTTTGCTGTCATAGGGAAATAAGGAAAATCAGATTTGTAAAGAAATTCTGTGTCCTTGGGCACTTGGAAAAGCCACTGTCTCTGTTAGCAAGCGGAGGAACATGAATGGGATTAGTCTCCCATGAGACTATAATTGTTATAATTGTTATAATTCCTTTACAGTATTTGGTTTGCCTTAGTCAATTGCACAGAATGGGATCTTCCCTGCTTCTAGTCAATTTTATTCTGCCTTTTTTAATGTTGAGCAACCCTTTTTTTCCAGCAAGGAAAAGGGGGGGAATAGTTTAGGGGTGGGAATAGTTCATTTAGGTCTAACAGAGCTATGTAAAATAGGGAACTGAATCCGGTCCGTCAGGTTGGCAAATAAACTCCCATCTCATTTCAGCCTTAATAATTCGTAAGTTGAACCCTATTGAGATGCTTTTAGACTAACTTTTGTTGTTAGAAATCTTGTTTGAAATCCACCTGTAATTTGCACAGCATGAATGGAACTACGGAACTGGAGCCCTCTTCAATTTTATGTTTTATTGGAAGCTCCAGTTTCAATCCAGTATCACTTGTTTTGAAATAAGCCTTATTGCACTGAGTAGGACTGGGTATAAACCTGCATCAGGTCCAGCCATACACCTTGGTCCACTGGATGTCTCTGAGCATGTTTAGAGTGCATAGGGAAAGGTTTACTGTACTGGTAATCCTCAACATATGACTACAATTGAGCCCAAAATTAAGGTGACCAGATTTTATTTTTTGTAAAGTGGGACACCATTGACGGGGGTGGGTGGGTTCTAGGAGAGCAAGACGGGAGGGGTCCGTCTCTCTTATCCTGCAGCTTTGTGCACCCCCCAAACACCCCCCCCCTTCATCGCAGCCAGGGGTGGGTTCCTACTGGCGCAGGCTTACCTGTTCGTCGCCGCAGAGCCAGGGGTGAAATCCTGCCGGTTCGGCCGGGCCAGTCATTCGGTGTAGAGTCGATGGAACTGGCGGCAGTCGCGGCGCGGGGCTTCTCCCGCCTGCTTCCCCCGCCTGGCTGGACGCCGCCATTCGGGTTATTTTGTCCTCTGCGCATGCGCAAAGCGTTCTGCGCATGCACAGAGGGCAAAATAACCCGAATGGCAGTGTCCAGCCGGGCGGGGGAAGCGGCCGGGAGAAGCCCCGCGCCGCGACCGCCGCTAGTTCCATCGGCTCTACGCCAAACAACTGGCCCGGCCGAAAAAAGCAGGACTTTTTTGAAACGCCGCGGGACGCGGGACAAATTATTAAAAAGCGGGACGTCTGGTCACCTTACCCAAAATGTATGTTGCTAATTGAGGCAGTGAATTTTGCCCCATTTTACAACCTTTCTTGCCACCGTTGTTAAGTGAATCACTGCAATTGTTAAGTTAGTAACAGGATTGTTAAGCGAATCTGGCTTTTCCATTGACTTTGCTTATCAAAAACTCGCAAAAGGTGATGACATCATCCTGGGACACAGCTGCAACCGTCATAAATGAGTCAGTCGCCAAATGTCTGAATTGTGATCACGTGACCATAGGGATGGGGGGGGGCAGCGATCGTAAGTGTGAAAAACGGTCATAAGTTACTTTTTCCAGTGCCGTTGTAATTTCGAACGGTCGCTAAAAGAACTGTTGCTAAGCCGAGGGCTCCCTGTATTCACGTTCAGGTGGGAACTACCCCATCGTCGAGCGAATACAACGACTGTACACGTTGCAGTCCGCCGCGAGTACGTGGAATCGGAAACTACGCCCCCTATCCCCGCGGGAACATCGTGGCCGCTTGCAGCCCCGTCGAGTGGGCGGGGAAGGAGGGGCCGCCGCCTCCGACGCGCCAGCACCGGCGCATGTGCCGCCTCCCGCCCCCTCTCCGCTCCTCCCCTGATCGCCCTCCCGGTGCCGGAGAGCCGAGCAACGCAGCCCAGGAGAAGCGAGCGCGATGAAGGACCGGACGCAGGAGCTGCGCACGGTGAGTAATTCGGACCCAACGACTGAGGCTGGAGGGTCTCTCCGCCGGCGGGAGGAGGGAAGGGGGAAGGAGGCGGCCAGACGGCGGCTCTTGCGCGGCAACAGGCGGTTCTCCGCCTGCCTTGCTCTCCGACAGCTGCTTTTCTTCGGTATCCGGAGGGACGCCCCGTCAATGGGAAAAGCGACCGCTGGGAAGAGGACTGGCGGGGAAGGCGGCAGTGGCTACCATCTCCTTTTTCTGAAGCTGGGTGCGCCTGTATCATCTATCTGGGGAGGGGGGCCGCGGCGAGAGGAGGGATGCTCTTCTTTCCCCTATTGGCGTGAAGGGCAGAGATTTGGAGTCGAAAGGGTGGTGGCCTTCCTTCCCCTTCGGCATCTTTTCAGCGAGTGCCTTGTCTGCCTGCGCGGGAGGCGGGGGCGGGAAAGTCTATGGCAGACGGTGGGGTGAGTTGCAAAAGAGGGGGATGGATAGATCACGAAGGGATGGATGGAGCGAAGGAAGACCTGGAACTGAAAGTGGATAAATTGGTGGTGGGAATGTGATCCCTGGCCTGGATTCACCTAGCCTTAAAAACTGTAAAATAGCCTACCCTACTGTGTTAACCTAGCCAGTGTAGCTGATTTGGGGGCTTATGTGGGATGAGAACCCTGAAAAATTAGGCGGAAACAAGGTCCACTTATTAGTGTTTCCCAACCTTGGCAACTTGAAGATGTCTGGACTTCAACTCCCAGAATTCCCCAGCCAGCGAATGCTGGCTGGGGAATTCTGGGAGTTGAAGTCCAGACATCTTCAAGTTGTCAAGGTTGGGAAACACTGACTTAATTAATGATGGCTGTCCTATGAACACAGTTCTAAAGAGAGAGAAGTGGAATGAAGCAAGGGAGAGGATACACTAAACTGAGGGTTGGACAACTCAAAGGATGTTGGGAGTTTGGGCAAAAGACATTTTGCTTTTACATGAAGTCCTTGACTTAACAATCATTCCTTTAGTAACTAACTCTTTCAAAGTTACAATAGTGCTGCTGTTGCAACAGCACTGAAAAAAAGCGATCTACTGCCTTGTACTTACGACTCCCTTGGCCATTTAATCAAAATTTGCATGCTCGGAAACCGGCATGTATTTTCAATGGTTGCAGCATCCTTAGGTCACCATTTGCGACTTTCCCAGCTGGCTTCCAACAAGCAAAGTCAGTGAGGGAAGCCAAATTTGTTTAATGACTGTGTGATTCACTTAACAACTGCAATTCCCAGCAGACCATGATGGATAGCACCACTGTGTGCTATCAAAACTGCACAAAAGGCATGGTGTTCCCCCTCCAAAAAAACCTGTTTTATTATCTTTATTTTGTTCACACCCTATTCTCTTAAAAATACTGGTATGGCTTAATAGAGGATTGGAAGACCTGGACATATATGGAATATTACTATTGTACATTCATGCAGATAACTAGAAATAGATTGTTAATTTCATTGCTGGTTAGACCAACCAAGAGTGGTTTAAACCATGAAATTACTTTGTTAGCAGACAATCCAGGGGATTGATTTATTCATAAATCTAAAGGGTTGATTTTTAAAAATCATGTAACTTTTGGAATGAAGGGGGAATTCATATTGGAATGTTATTTTTTGATTGGATAATGATAAAGATAAATTGTTATGTAATTGCTACAATTCTGTTTGCTACCTGAGTGTATGAAGTTGATGCCTCTTGATGTTTGGTTATGTAACATAGCCTACGTGAACATAGAAGGTGCTTCTATCTAAGTGAGCAAATACAATTGTGGAATGAGAGCCGGAATGTTCAATATGGGAAAAAAGAAATGAAGGCAGACATGATAATTGGGTTCAGGAACAAGAAGGGAAGTAACAGGAAGAAATGTCAAGAGCTGTTTTTTATGGCTATGGAAACTAGGATCAGAAGTAACAGGTGTAAGGAGCAGCTACTTAGATTTTGTTTAAATATAAGGAAAATATTCCTGCTAAGATCTATACAACAGTAAAACAGTCTACCTATAGTAGTTGAAATGTCAGGAGTATAGCATATATTGTGGCATATGTCCACAACTCTTTAAACATAGAACATAGAATAATAGGGTCAGAAGGGACCTTGGAGGTCTTCTAGTTCAACCCCCTGCTCAAACATGAGACTTGATATAATTCTGGACAAATGGCTGTCCAGTCTCTTCTTGAAAACCTCCAGTGATGGAGCTGGTTAACTGTTCTCACTGCCAGGAAATTTCTCCCTAGTTCTAGGTCGGATATCTCTCCCTAGTTCTAGGTTGGATATCTCATCCAAAGCAGCTGCATCATTTCCTAGGATCATGTAGTAGCTTTAGAGGACAGCCACATGATGCAGAGGGAAAATGTGGTTACTTTAAAGAATTACAGACTAATTTTATTTCAGATACTAAAGCACATATTTGGAATTAAATCCAGAATGCTTCTGAGCTCCGGAATATGCATTCTAGATCTGGAGAGGTACCATATAAAATCCAAGAAGCTATTAGAAGAAATCTTCCTTCAAATAATGGGAATTTTCCCAGATTAGTACAAAACCTCTATAAATTTTGGCAAAAGCAATATAAACAGTCAGTAAAGATACAAGATAATATACTGACAGCCATATACAAAAGATAGTTAAGACAATTTTTAAAAAACACCATTTAATTATATTTGAAGAAAGAATCTGACTAACCGGAAGCTTTAAAAGTGGAAATTGCAGAAAAAATTAATGAATCATTCACTTCTGGTTTTGCTGCTGAATGTACAAGAGATGCCTGTATGGTAGTTTAACAGAGGCAACAACAGATGAGATTATATATAAACTGGAAAATTAAAAATAATTCTCTGCTTCAGAATGCAAATATGAAATTGCTGACTTGAAAAATAAGCAACATAGAAAAAAATTGTTATGGGCTGACTGGAAAATAAACAGATAAGCACTATTTTGTGTAATGGTTAAGGCCTCAGTCTAGAAACCAGAAGACCGTGAGTTCTAATCCTGCCTTAGGTACAACGTGAACTGGGCGACTTTCGGCCAGTCATTCTCTCTCAGTACTAGGAAGGAGGCAATGGGAAACCAACTTCCAAAAAGTCTTGCCAGAACACTGCATGGATTTGACTAGGCAGTCACCAGGAGTCAATGCTGACTTTAAAGCACATACACATACCCACAAGAGGGCATGACAGGTTATACAAAAACTAATGGATAGTGTGAAAAATAAGAGGTGAAGTTTTTCTCCTTCCATCGCAATGTTAGTACTCATTGAAGCCATTAGAACAGGGGCCTGCAACCCGCGGCTCTGGAGCCGCATGTGGCTCTTTCATCCCTCTGCTGCGGCTCCCTGTCGCTCAAAACATGCGTCACAACCACCAATATGCGACACCCGCTGGCACACGATTTATTAAGCTTTTCGACCCATCTTTTTTTTTCGGAGTTCAAAATGTTTTTGTTGCATGCAGAAATAATTTGTTTTCTCTGTAGCAGTTCACATAAATGTAACACACTATAGTTTTTTTATACATAGCATAAACGTAAAAAATGATATGTGCAGCGTTATCTTCATTTTAGATGTCAAAAGGTTTTTGTGGCTCCTGGTGTTTTCTTTTCTGTGGGAAACGGGTCCAAATGGCTCTTTGAGTGTTTAAGGTTGCTGACCCCTGCATTAGAACAAGATTCTGGGAGATTGAGCACTGATTAAAAGAAAAGTTTACTTACAAAATGTGCAGTTAAACTGTGGGTTTCACTGTCCAATTTTGGCAGTTTTAAAAGAGGCTGGGTAGATTTGTGGTTAATCAGTGGCTGTTAATGGCTGCTTGCTTTCTCTAGAGCAGTGTTTCTTAACCTTGGCTTGTTTAAGATGGATAGACTTATATTCCCAGAATTCCCCAGACAGCATAGATCCATCCATCTTAAACTTGCCAAGGTTGAGAAATAGAGCTCTAGAATCATTTATTGAGCAGCGTGGAAAATGGCTATCCTACCTGTCCATGCTTACATGAACGTCTGTGGTTGTCCACTAGGTGACACAAAATTAATGAGGCTTTTGGCCTGATCAAACAAATTTCATTATGCAGTTATAGTCTCCTACATAAGAAAAGCATATTCATGGCAACTTAGCCTTATAGATGACAATGAAAATATTAAAGAGGAGGATAATGATGTTTATGTGCCATAAAACCAAGGTCAACTTTTAGTAACCACACAGATATTTTTGGACATGCTGGCAACTATATGAGCCGAGGTGGCGCAGCGGTTAGAGTGTAGTACTGCAAGTCACTTTAGCTGACTGTGATCCGCAGGTCAGTGGTTCAAATCTCACCGGCTCAAGGTTGACTCAGCCTTCCATCCTTCCGAGGTAGGTAAAATGAGGACCCAGATTGTTGGGGGCAATATAAATATACATTGCTTACTGGTGTAAGCCGCTTAGAGAGTGCTTGCACTGTGAGGCGGTATATAAATCTCACAAACAAACAAACAAACAAACAAACAAACAAACAAATAAATAAATAAATAAATAAATAAATAAATAAATATTTTGTGAATTAGCCCCTTTAGCAGCCATTTTTGTAAATGTGGCCCCCAGCTTAATATGGTCGGAGAACTGTTCCTCAAGTAATGCCTTTGACTTGGCTTGTTTATCAAGAGGCTTCTAAAATTTTTATGAAGGTAGCAAAGAGGAGTCTGTGATTTTACAAATAGGGATGGTCCCTCTTAATGTGGCTGGGGCAAGTAGTTTTCCATGTAGTTTGCAGTGTTATAGAAATATGTTGGTATTGCCTTCTTCCAGGATGAGTGTCCAATAGTTCCTTCCAGGTATTAATCAAAACTGATCTTTTCTGTCTTTGTTGTAAACGAAGTCGAAGCACAGTTGGCGGCTGGGTCTGCATGATATGCTGCTGCAATCTGCTGTCCTCCAGATCGTGCTGAAATATGATAACCACGTTGGTGGAGCAAATAATGAGCAATGCTGAATTCATCAACATTTGGAGAGCCATGGATTGCTTTCTTCCTCGTTAAGCCACAAACTACTCCATAACCCATGGCTACATTGCTCTACAAAAGAGATTACGAATTAGCACAACGTATGACTGCAGCTGGCACTTGTAAATAATGTAGCATTATTCCTCAGATTTAATTCTGCAACCAAGTTGCTTGCTTTCAGTGAGAAATTCTGACTTTTGAAAGGAAGCAGCTGAATAGGGTCTGGCTTCCCCTCCCCTCATCCCATCTGTTACACAAGTCAATAAAACCAAGCATCCATCCATCCATCTATCTTATATGCCACCCGCCTTGCAATTCACATATAATGTGTACATTGAACATCCAGAGCCCTTTTGATACTTTTCCACAAGTTCCATGGCCTGGGCAACTTTGTCTGGTAAACGTAGGCATCATGTGAACATCTGTGGAGATTCTCAGTCATTCAGGACATAGTTGTCTGAAAGGTGCTTTTTCAAAAGACAAATGGACTCTTTTTTTCTTTGAGGAGGAAGAACAAAACATTTTTCTTCTTATCCAAGAAGCTTCAACTGATCAAGCTTCTTGGATGAGAAGAAAAATGTCTTTTTCTTCCCCAAAGAAAAAAAACAGTCAAGTTGCCTTTTCAAAAAGCACCTTTCAGATGTTATCATGTGAGGTTTTGATGTTGACTTGTTAGAAAATGGAAGTAATAATTGCTTTGCATTAGAAGTTCCTTTATGGCTATGTGGCATCTGCAAAAGGGACCAGTGAAGATCCTTGCAGAAAGTGTAGATTTGCTATAATCATCATTGAGGTAAATGAGCTAATACAGGCAGTCCTCGACTTACGACCACATTTGAACCCAAAAATTCTGTTGCTAAGTGAAAACATTTAAGTGAGCTTTGCACCGTTTTATGACCTTTCTTGCCACGGTTGTTAAGTGAATCACTGCAATTGTTAAGTTAGTGACACGGTTGCTTAGGGAACGTGGCTTCCCCATTGACTTTGCATGTGAGAGGGTTGCAAAAGGTGATCACATGACCCTGGGCCACTGCAATCGTCATAAATATCAACCAGTTGCCAAGCATCTGAATTTTGATCATGTGCCCATGGAGATGCTGCAATGGCTATAAGTGTGAAAAAAGTTCATATGTCACTTTTTTCAGTGCCATTGTATCTTTGAATGGTCTTCAACTTCAACTTGACTTACCACAACTTCAAATGAACTGTGGTAAGTCAAGGACTACCTGTAGAGCCATTCTGCACATTTTTATTATTATCCCACCATTCTTGTAAGGTGGCTGACATGGGTGGGGAATCCCTTTCCATTTATTTCCCAACAAAAACCCTGTGAAATAAGTTGGATGGAGAGAGAGCAGCTGATTTTCCCCAATACACTAAACAGGGTTACTGCTTCAATCCATTTGTTGGGTTAGCATAGTATCTTGAATAAAAACTGAATCATAGGCACAGAATTGAAACAGCTGTAAAACTAATTCAGTGATGGCCCCCAAGTCACTGTAGTGAAATGGGAATTTAAACTCAGGTCTCCTAGTATAAACCTTAACCACTATGCTAGATTGGTGGGAAAAAAAACCTGCTTTTAATATGTATGCGATGCCTGCTTGTGAGATATTAAACAGTCTTGCTTTTTCTATACTTTAAATTATAAATTATTCAGGGCTGAAGGATGGTAACTTTCATTTGTCTGTCTCTGTGAAGGGAGATTAAAGTATTAGTGAATTTCAGTTTATGAAAAGAAGATGACACGGGAGGAATATGGTTGGGAAGTTCACAAATTTATGAAGTTTATAGAGAAAAAATAGAAGCTGCTTTCCTTTATTTATTTTGGTGGATTTATTTTGGTGGATTTCTATGCCGCCCAATCCCTAGGGACTCAGGGCGGCTCACAGCATATAGATCCAATACAAAATAAAAATTCATTAAAATATATAACAATACACAATACAATGGTTAAAAATACAGAAAATACAAAAGTTAAAAGAGTATCTCATTCACCCCGCCTGCCGGAAGAGCCAGGTCTTAATTGCTTTCCGGAAGGCCAGTATGGTGGGGATGGTCCTGATCTCTGGAGGAAGTTGGTTCCACAGGGAGGGAGCTCCCACAGAGAAGGCCCTCCCCCTAGGTCCCGCTAACCGACATTGTTTGGTCGACGGGACCTGGAGGAGGCCGACTCTGTGGGCTCTAACCGGTCGTAGGGAGGTATGCGGCAGGATGCGGTCCTGTGTCTTTAATGGGAGGGTCCCCAGTGCAATATATTGATGGTAGCTTTCTCATGAAAGGCCCAGAGCTTAGAGACAGCAGATTTAATTTACATATAGATGACCCCAAATTTAATCCATGTCACCTGCAATTAAAAACCAGGAGTTACCGGTAATTATCAGAATAGCCTGCCAGTTGGAGGAAACTGTGCCTGGGTTCATACAGTGTGATAATTTTGATTTAATTATGATTTGTTCAATGAATCATGGTCTGGGTTATTTAGTATGGCATTCACTCTACAAAATATGTAATTAAAGCTGTTAAAAACATAACAGCAAAGCATAAAGCACCAAGGCTAGAAAGAGAAGACTGTGAGTTTCAGTCCCTCCTGAGCCATGTAAGCCAACTGGGTGATTTTTACCTCATAGGGTTGTTGTGGAAAAATAGGAGAAGGAAGGAATATTGTGTGTATTCTTTGCCTAGAGTTATTTGAAAAAAATGATATATTCCTGCCTTCATTCCCCCCTCCCAAATAACTCTAGGCAGATAATACACACAATACTCCTTCCTTCTTCTATTTTCTGACAACAACTTTATGAGGTAAACATCACCCAGTTGGCTTACATGGCTAAGGAGGGCCTGAAACTCACAGTCTCCCCTTTCTAGTCTTGGTGCTTTATGCTTTATATTATATATATATATATATATATATATATATATATATATATATATATATATATATATATATATATATATATATATATGTGTGTGTGTGTGTGTGTGTGTGTGTGTGTGTGTGTGTGTGTGTGTGTGTGTGTGTGTGTGTGTGTGTGTGTGTGTGTGTGTGTGTGTGTGTGTGTGTGTGTGTGTGTGTGTGTGTGTGTGTGTGTGTGTGTGTGTGGTGTGTGTGTGTGTGTGTGTGTGTGTGTGTGTGTGTAACATTTTTTGCTGATAAATGAAAATAAAGGGAGACTATTATAGATCTATTTCGAGCTATTTTGCTCTCGTCAGATAGCCATACCCGTAGTGGGAATTGAACCTATATATATATATATCAATAAGCAAGCATCCAGACAAAAAATAGCCATAACAATTAAAAACATGACAGGGGTTTCCAGAATCAGAATAACCTCTGATCTGGAAAAAGAGCCAACTCTTAAGTCTTCCAGAACACTTAAGAGAATGGATGCCATTCAAAGCTCCGCAATGGCCTCCCATAAACTGCTTTACAAATTCCAGTGATTGAGTTCAGGCACCCCAAGTCAGTTGTACACAGCCTATAGCCCATCACAAATTATCATTTCATTCACATTTAATACTGTATAAAAACAGAGAATCTCTCTCTGTGAGCTAGAGAATTTCTCTGCAGTCATACAAACCCTGTGTATGCCGTAATGTAATATCTGAATCTCCCTCCTTAAAAGAACTTAAGGGAAGGTGACTGTCTATATAATTCTGATAGATCTTTTTTTTGGGGGGGGGGGGGTGTATCTTTTTTTTCCAGTTTTCACATTGCTTCAGTAGTAGGACTAGAATGGTTGCCTCTGGGAAGCTTTAAATCCTCCCCAGGGATCTAGAACAGTGATTCTCAATCTTTTCCTCACTACAGAACCCCTTTAAATACCTTTTGTGGTTATGGATCATGCCCAAGACTTAATTCAAGTTTTACATCATAACATTTCTTCAGGCCTTTGCGGGACCCTCTGTGTTATCGTGGCCAACCCAGGTGGACCACAGATTGAGGCTACCTCAATCTGGCCACTTCAATCTGTGGACCACAGATTGAGAACCATTAATTTAGAAGGTCAGCATTGCCATTCTTGTGCTAAGCCAAAACCAACTATCAATATCATGACAAAGCTAGTGGTATTCAAATGTTTCAAATCAAACCATCCTCCTGGGAAACAGCCACCTTGAGCAAGATATAAAGGCCAGTACTCAACTACTATAGATGGAATGAGGCTCTGATTTTAGGAGAAGATGGCTACATATGACAAAGGGTCTATTTTTTAAATACCCCAACCATACGAGAAGAGCCCTCCACTCCTCTACTCGCAACAGAATACCTTACGTAACCAGACTTGAAATCCTGGGCTTAGAAAGCTTAGAACTACGTTGCCTTCGGCACGACCTAAGCGTAACTCATAAAATTATCTGCTACAACGTCCTCCCTGTCACTGACTACTTCAGCTTCAACCACAACAATACACGAGCACACAACAGATACAAACTCAAAGTGAACCGCTCCAAACTTGACTGTAGAAAATATGACTTTAGCAACAGAGTGGTTAATGCCTGGAATTCACTACCTGACTCTGTGGTTTCGTCACCAAACCCCAAAAACTTTACCCTTAGACTGTCCACTGTTGACCTCACCCGATTCCTAAGAGGTTAGTAAGGGGCGTGCATAAGCGCACCAGCGTGCCTACCGTCCCTGTCCTAATGTTCCCTCTTATCAGTACCCATCTTCTGTATATAAACAATGTTATATCTATGTATATTAACAATTCATACCCGACAAACAAATAAAAATAAAATAAATAAGACAAAATGTCTTTAATAAAGAGAGTAGGCAGATCTTTTGTCAGTAGCTGCAGAGGGTGTAGGAAGCTTCTGACTGACTAATAGATGCTATGGATTAAAAAAAACATAGGAGATCTTATTATAACCGATCTGGAAACTTATGGTTGTTCACTTTTGGAAGCAGGATGCTAAATAAAATGGATAATGAAGGTTTGAAAGGAAAAAAGAAATATAGAAAACGTTGCAGCTGGAAGGAAGTACCTCTGCTTAAAGTGAGGTCAGTTTTCTCTCTCAAAGAGATAGGCCTCATACTGGCCTCATTAACAAGCAAACTCTTCCAGTGCCTAGCAGAGAAATGGGGGAAACTGGCATCTTTAAAACTCAGGGAAGACTGCCTGTTATCATTTCATCCTCAAAGGAGGAGGACTCTTACTCTTAATTAATATTCTACTTTTAAGGAATTAAATCTCTCAGTCTCCCAGTGTGTTGAGAGGACTGTAACTTTACAAATAAACTTTAACAGATTGGGATTCTCTCCCCTCATTTCCCCCTTTCTTATATTAACTAGCTATTCCTCAAATTGACTTATTGAATACCTTCTGATTTGGGCCTAGTAGTTATTATTTATTTATTATTTGAATTGATGCTTTCATGTAGAAATTGCTACTTAACAGCTGGCAGTCATTATGTAGGCACTGAGTTGGCACCTGTCTTGACATGGCAATTCCTGCATTGTCATTCCTGCATTGTGTTGTCTTCATCTCAGATCTGCAACTTTATTGAATGACCCAGTTTTGATCAAAATGGCCCTGTAGTCATTTTCCTGTCAGTGTGGATAATTACTGTAATTTATTCCCCAATTCTGTTTTGAAATCACAAAATCTTTCAATTTGCAGTTGAAATTTGCAGAAAAAGAATTACAAATAAGGGCAAGGCCTTGTGTAAGTTGTCTCCATATTCCTTTGGCAGCAAATGTTCACAACACTGGTTTTTTTTCTAGTGTAGTCACAAGGAGTCAAAAACAAATTTATGATACATAATCAATGCACCTTTTCTCTAAATTTTATTTGTTCCCTCTTTCCCTTTTCATTTGTTTTAATGTATCAGCATTCTATTGGATGCTTACCTTTGGATTTGCACAAAAGAGTGAAGTGTATCCTTTACTCAGGCATAATTTGGAATAGATTGCTTTGGGATTATTGTGTGGAAGACAAAAACTCTGAAAGATGGGGGAGTGGCCCAGTGAGATAAAGAATACAGGTAGTCCTCAATTTACAACAGGTCATTTAGTGACCATTCAAAGTTACAACGGCACTGAAAAATGTGACTTATGACCATTTTTCACAGTTACGACCTTTGCAGCATCCCCCCATGATCATGTGATCAAAATTCAGATGCTTGAAATTGGTTCGTATTTATGACGGTTGCAGTGTCCCAAGGTCATGTGATCACCAAGAACTGATCTTATTGTAATTCTTGTCTGGAACTTTTGCCTTAAATCCTCTAGTCCTTTTCTGCAGTGGTACTGTGATTGGCAGGTTCCCCCCCCCCCACAGACACAGAGTAAGAGTAGAGGTCTTAATTAATCATGTTGCCTATCACATGGTTCTCATGAATAGTCAGAACATCATTATTAGCTAGTGACTTGGAACAGATTTAAAAGAAGCAGGCCACTAAGTGTGTGGAGTAACAGGCTACTTACCAATACAATATTCCACTGAGTCAATGATGGTGAATAGCATTTTAACTTAATGCTTTGGAAAGGCCCAAATATTTATTTTCATTCCATTCCATAGCTGTAGCATTTGCTTGCTTGGTTTTGTGATCAAACTATAGTTGGTAGGATGTGCACAGAGCAAAGATGCTTTTTAACTTTGGGTTTTACCATGTTCCATGAGTACATTTAAATTGCATCAACAGCAGCTAAAAATCATATTATTGACATCCAATCCCTTGAGACTCCAATCTTTAAGACAGTGGAATATATAAGAGCTGTCAATACTTCTGTTCCTAATAAACAGAAGATTTGGCTTTATTTTCAGGACTCTAAGAGCCTCTTTGTTAGATAAAAGCTTTCCACCATCTCCTCTGGTCTATTACCTGTAGTGAGGATGATAGGACAATTTTGGTTCATCTCTTAGGGCTTCTGGGCTCTCTTTGTGCTGCATATGAGCATAATGGAATGCTGGAAAGGGTGGGCTGAAATCAATACGGTCTCTGCATTCAGCTGTCTGAATTCTAGGGGTGGAGAGAAGGATGGATAGGTAGATAGATAGATAGATAGATAGATAGATAGACAGACAGACAGACAGACAGACAGACAGACAGACAGACAGACAGACAGACAGACAGACAGACAGACAGACAGATAGATAGATAGATAGATGATAGATTGATAGATTGATTTCTCTCCACCCCTAGAGTTCCTACTCTTCAAATAGAGTCAATCCATGTTATTTCACTTCTCAATCACTTTGCTTAAAAATGCTAAATCATTTATGTTTTCATGCTTTAGAAAAAAAAATAATTGGGAAAAAGAGGTTGATAAAATTATCCATGGCTTACAAAGAATAGAAAGTAGTTTGCTTTCTCTTGCATAGTGGTCGGGCTATTCAAGTGTCACTCATGCATTGTCTTTAGCGATACTAAACTTAGGTAATTCAGGAAAAAATTGATGGCAGACTAGCCAAACAAAAGAACTTCCCATAATGTATACAATCCATTTGAGGAACCTTTGCATGTTGGGCTCTATGTGCTTTGAAAATGATACAGAAAATATATTCCAGATGTTGCATGAGCATAGCATCTGTGCTAGTCATTCAGGCAACCCTTCTTTTTTGCATATTTTTCTGCAAGCCTGAAAAAAGTGTGGCTACCTGAAGAGTCACATTTGACTCTTCAAAATCCACTCTTTTTAAAAGAGTAGTCAGAGCTATCCATAGTTGTTAAGCACAATGGTAGAATGAAATCTCCATGTTCAAAAACAATGCTGATGGGAACTCAAAACAGAAAAGCATTCAGTCCTATCTGTTTCTAGCTACTTGGAGACATTTATTTGGTTGGTCATGGTAAGGATATTAACATAAGCTTGATGCAGTTTGTTTGACCCAACTGCTAAGTTTTTCTATGATAATGACAATCAGCAGCTAGCCTATTGGCTCCAGAAAGTTCACCAAAACAATATACAGATAGTCCTCAATTTATGACCACACCCAAAATTTCTGTTGCTAAGCAAGGCAGTAGAATGAGCCACACACCCCATTTTATGACATTTTTTTCCATGCTTGTTAAGCAAATCACTGCAGTTGTTAAGTGAATCTTGCAACTAAGCGAATTTGGCTTCCCCCATTGAATTTGCTTGCAATCTTTGCTCCCTAGGAAGGTTGCAGATGAGAATCCCAAGACTCTGGGACGATGCAACCATTGTAAATACATGCTAGTTGCCAAGCGCCCTAATTTTGATCACGTGACACGGGTGTGTGTGCTGCAGTGATCATAAGTGTGAGAAGTGGTCATAAAACACTTTTTTCAGTGCCATTTTAACTTTGTTCATTAAATGAATGTCCCAAAGGTGCTTTTTCAGGAGGCAACTGGACTTCCCTGTTTTTTTCAAAACATTTCTTCAAAAACAAAAGAAAGAAAAAAAACCAAAGTCCAGCTGCCTCCTGAAAAAGCACCTTTGAGACAACCATGACCTGGATGACTGAGAATCTCTACAGACCATTACCGTATTTTTTGGAGTATAAGACGCACCTTTTTACCCCCCAAAAGAGGGTGAAAACTTATACACCGAATGTAGCCCCATCCACCCCCACCCTTTGGCCTCTGTCTTCCAGCAATTTACCTTCTTGCAGGAAAGAGGGAAGAGCCTGTAAAGCCAAGCAAGTCAGTAGCAGTTTCCCGAGGAACAGCTGATTAGGTTTGCCAGGTGGGAAAATGAAAGTGAAACTAACTGCAAAGAGGCAAATAGCTGGGAGAGATTAGACACAGCAGGTTTTTATTTTTGCTGAACTGGCTGCAAAGGGGTAAATGAATAACTATAAATGTCTGTACAATGTTCAAATTATTAGACTTATTTTTTAAAGACTGCTTTATTATTGTTCTAGAGCCAGGGGTCTCCAATCTTGGCAACTTTAAGACTTGTGGACTTCAACTCCCAGAATTCAACAGCCAGCTTTGTTAGCTTTGCTGGCTGTGGAATTCTGGGAGTTGAAGTCCACAAGTCTTAAAGTTGCCAAGGTTGGAGATCCCTGTAAATCTAGACAACTTAACAAAATAAATAAGCTTTTTAAAATAAATGCTTGCTCTGAAGAGGCCCAATGCTATTGTATCTTCTTTTAAATAATAGAGAATAATGGTCAAACAAGTGGCAACTACCAATCTCTATCAACAAATGCTCAGTTTTACACATTGGGAAAAATAATCAAAACACAAAATACAAACTAGATGATCATGACCTTGTCGATGATCCTCGCTCAGTAAAGGACCTCGGAGTACTCATCTCTAACGATTTAAGTGCCAGAGCCCACTGCAACTACATAGCAAAGAAGGCTTTAAGAGTGGTTAACCTAATCTTGCACAGCTTCTTCTCTGGTAACATTGTACTCTTAACCAGAGCATACAAAACATTTGCTAGACCGATTCTTGAATACAGCTCATCAGTCTGGAACCCACACTACATATCAGACATTAACACAATTGAGAATGTCCAGCGATACTTCACAAGAAGAGTATTACATTCCTCTGTTCACAACAGAATTCCTTATGAAACCAGACTTGAAATTTTGGGACTTCAAAATTTAGAACTCCGCCGCCTTCGATCTGACCTAAGTGTAGCTCACAAAATTATCTGCCTCAATGTCCTACCTATTAACGACTATTTCAGCTCAACCGCAATAATACATGAGCTCACAATAGATACAAACTTAATGTAAACCACTCCAGACTTGATTGCAAAAAATTCGACTTCAACAACAGAGTTGTCAACGCCTGGAACACTTTACCTGACTCAGTATTTTCTTCCCCAAACCCCAAGAACTTCAACCTCAGATTATCTACCATTGACCTCACCCCATTCCTAAGAGGTCGGTAGGGGGCGTGCATAAGCGCACAATCGTGCCTACCGTTCCTGTCCTAATGTACCCATATGTTCTTACCTCTTTTACTCTTATTCATGCTTGTAATATTAAATATATATTCAATCATGTTTTTCTGTTTATACTTTGCTTATAATCATATATGCTTGACAAATAAACAAATACAAATACAAATGTATACTTCCAGAAATTTTAATTAATTTTAACAGCTCTGTACAAGTATAGTCTGAAATGTAACAGTGTCCTGTTTAGTATTAGAGTTTAGTTACCTTGGAGTAGATCTATTTAAATAATTGGGAGGAGTTAGTGTGACTACATTTAAGAAAACTTTCTGGCATAATGTACATTTCTCCAATTCTTTGCTATTTCTATGGGTCAAGCACACATGCACAGAAATACACAGCAAACAGTGTATATCATCTGTGCTGTTTGGTGTTTGGCAAATTGCTTGGAGGCAGAGGCCTTTTTTCCTTGTTTTCCTCCCCCAAAACTAAGGTGCGTCTTATACTCCGAAAAATACGGTAAATGAATGGTTGTAAGTCAAGGACTACCTGCAAAAGCAATTCTCTTATCTTCTATCCTTAGCACACATGGGATACTGCATTTGTGCAACAAAACTCTTATTGTTTGATATCATGACTGCTACATATAAACTTTTGATACAACTGCTGCTACCCTTTAATACAATGGAATTAATACAATGGTGCGGTTGGAAGTAGTAAAGTGCTTTATTTGTGAAAGTTAGTTTTGAAAATCCCATTCAAAATGATGGCATCATGTGACCTGTCACAGTACGCTCTGTGATGTGCTAACCATCTCTTGAAAAACAGATGCTTAACCTTTGTTCCATATTTAATAGGACCAGGGTGGTTTGTTTAGCTGGGCTAATTAGCCAGGTCTGCCTTCCCTTTGGTGCACTATTCTTAGCCTGGCTGAGTCCACAGTTGCTGCCTAAAGAGTACCTTCTTAGCTGCAAGCACAAGGTACTACATCCCCCCACCCTAGTTCTTGTCCAATGCATCAATGTAGCTGAAGAACCTGAAATGCAAATTGCATGTAAAGTGAGATAAATTAGGCACACCTGTAGCAACCCTCTTTTCGCACCAGTTCAGGTTGGTTGCTGATAATTCCAGAAAAAAATTATGACTGCTTCTTGACTTGTTAAAAAGTGTGAGGTTACTTTCTATTTTTTAAAATGTGATTCCAAGCCGGCACTAGTTGTTTTACTCTCAAAATGCCAGTCTGTTCATTCACTTTTTACAGAACATCTGGACTGCAATATTGGCATATGGTTGCACTCCTAATTTTTAATTGTTCTCCAGTATTTTTACTTAACTTTGATTTCAGTGCTTATATACTGTTAATTATATAATTACATTGACTTCATGGCATATCGCCTCTTCATAATCATCATAAACCTCACAATCTATAGCATCAGCCAATCTGCTAAAATATCATTATTTAGAATCTTATATCTTTAAGTTTCCTGTTGCCAAGTCTTACCCAAATTATTAATTTATGTTGATCACATGGGGGGAGAGGGATAGATTTATAGGTCTTTTACTTGCCTCACTGTCAAGTTTCTTTTTCTACCCCTATTGACTTAGGGGAAAAAATAACAGAATTGGAAAGGATTTTGGAAATCTTCTAGTCCACGGGTGTCAAACTCGATCATGTCACGTGATGTATCGTGATGTTTTTTGCCTTTGCGAATCTGGTGTGGGCGTGGCCAGCGTGTGATGCATCCAGCCCGTGGGCCGCCAGTCCAACCCACTGCTCAAGCAGGAGATCCTATAGCAGTGATGGCAAACCTTTTTTTGCTTGGGTGCCAAAAGGGTGCACGCGCAATAGCGTGTGCACATGTGCCCACATCCATAATGCAGTGTCCTCCCCTGCGCATGTGCACACAACCGCCCCGCGCTCTCCCCCCCCGCACATGCATGCAGGCCTCATTGAAGCCTCCGGACTCTGTGGATGGCGAAAAACAAGCCCAACGGGCCTACCGGAAGTTAGGAAACGAACTCCCAGTAGGCCTGTTGGGCCCATTTTTCGCCATCCACAGGCTCCGGAGGCTTTCCTGAAACCTGGGGAGGGTGAAAAAGGCCTCCCCCACCCTCCGGAAGGCTGAAAATCAGCTGGCCAGCACGCACATGTGCACTGGCGCTGACATAGGGCAACATCTCGCGTGCCCTCAGATATGGCTCCGCGTGCCACCTGTGGCACGTGTGCCATAGATTCGCCATCATGGCCCTATAGCATTTCAAACAAATGGCCATCCAGTCTCTTCTTAAAAACCTCCAGTGATGGAGCACCCACAACTCCTGAAGGCAAGCCATTCCGCTGATTAATTGTTCTAACTATCAGGAAATTTGTCCTTATTTCTATGTCTTATCCAGCTGTGTCAAATCCTTAATGAGAAAAGTGTCTAGGAAAAATGAGAAATCCTACAGTATGAAAAGCATAATCACAAGCAATCCACCATCCAAACATGGGAAAAACTTAAGGAGGTCTGCACAGAAGTTTGTGAAATGGTCTTAAATACGGAGGAGGAAAAAAAGGACATGTGTAAGAAATAGGTGGAGGGAAAACATAAGCCTACAAAATACTTTCCAAACACTATAGAAACTTTGTCAGAAAAACTAAAGATCAGAATGAACTGAGGCTTGTGAAAGAAACCAAAATAATAAAAATGAGTTTCTTGGGCATATGCAGAAATAAAAAGAAAGCAAAGGGAACATAGAAGAAAGTGGGAAGTGGCAGCTGCTTTCTCTCAGAAGGGAAACTGAGTCCAAGATGATCAGGATTATGCCATTGGGAGAAAGTGAGGATTACAATTTAGAATGGAGAAGATAAAAGTTTTACTTCAGTGAAATCAGGTTTTTCCACTAGGATTAATATCCTAGTCCCAAAGATGCTTTTTCGCAAGGCAACTGGACTTCGTTTTTCCTTGAAGATTTTTCACTTCTCATCCAAGAAGCTTCTTCAGTTCTTCTTGATGGGAAGCAGATCATCTAGATCCTTATCAGTCGGGTTTCAGGCGCGGCTACAGTACAGAAACTGCCTTGGTCGCTCTGATGGATGATCTCTGGCGGGCCCGGGATGGGGGGGAACTCCTCCATCCTGGTGCTACTTGACCTCTCAGCGGCTTTCGATACCATCGACCATGGTATCCTTCTGCATCGGCTCGGCGAGTTGGGAGTGGGAGGCACCGTTTTGCGGTGGTTCTCCTCTTATCTTGCCGATAGGATGCAGTCGGTGTTGGCAGGAGGGCAGAGATCGTCCCCCAGGCCCCTATCATGTGGGGTGCCCCAGGGGTCGGTTCTCTCGCCCATCCTGTTTAACATCTACATGAAACCGTTGGGTGAGATCATTCGCAGACATGGGGTGTGTTTCCATCAGTACGCTGATGACACCCAGCTGTACATCACCACCCCGTCTGACTTCAGGGAGGCAGTTGATGTAATGTGCCGATGCCTGGACGACGTTAAGATCTGGATGGGGAGGAACAGACTCAGACTTAATCCCGACAAGACTGAGTGGCTGTGGATATTGCCTCCTAAGGACCATGACAACTGTCCCTCCTTGGTCTTCGAGGGTGCGAAACTGACTCTCTCAGACCAGGCCCGCAACTTGGGGATCCTCCTAGATCCACAGCTAAAATTGGACCATCATCTTTCTGCTGTGGCTAGGGGGGCCTTTGCACAGGTTCGCCTGGTGCACCAGCTGCGGCCATACTTGGAGAAGGAGGCTCTACTCACGGTCACTCATGCCCTTGTCACCTCGCGTTTGGACTACTGCAATGCGCTCTACATGGGGCTACCCTTGAAGAGTATCCGGAGACTTCAGTTGGTGCAAAATGCGGTTGCGCGTGCTGTGGTGGGTGTGCCAAGGTACACCCACGTGACACCGATACTCCGCCAGCTGCATTGGTTGCCCATCGGTCTCCGGGTCCAATTCAAGGTGTTGATCACCATCTTTAAAGCCCTTCATGGCTTGGGACCAGGATATCTTCGGGACCGCATTCTGCCTCATACTTCCCTCCGACCGGTTAGGGCCCACAGAGTTGGCCTCCTCCAGGTCCCATCGGCCAAGCAATGCCGGCTGGCGGGCCCTAGGGGGAGAGCCTTCTCTGTGGCCGGCCCCGTGCTCTGGAACCAACTACCCCCAGAGACCCGAACCATCCCCACTCTGCTGGCCTTCCGAAAAGCCGTTAAGACATGGCTTTTCCTGCAGGTGGGGGGTAGAGCTTAATTCACTCGAGCTCACCCCCCAAGTATGTATGGTGCTGAATGGATGTTGTTGTTTTTTTATGTTTTTTAAATTTTGTATTTGTTTTTAATTATATGTAATTTGGTTATTCTTGTATTTTTCTTTGTTGTACGCCGCCCTGAGTCCTCCGGGAGTTGGGCGGCATATAAGAATACCAAAATAAATAAATAAATAAATAAATAAATAAATAATAAAATGTCTTCAAGGAAAAACAAAGACCAGTTGCCTTTCAAAAAAGAAACTTTGCGACAACCATGACCTGGATGATTGAGAATCTCCATAGAAACAAAATCCTAGGATACTGAAAGAATTAGTGAAGGTGATCACAGAAACACCCTCGGTAATCTTTGGGAATTTCTGCAGGACTGATGATATTCCAGGAAACTGGACAGCAAATGCCATCCCCATCTTCAAAAAAGGAAGGAGCAGAATTAGGGAAACTACAGAACTGTCAACTTGATATCAGTCTTAGCAAAGTCTTTGAACAGATTATCAAGCAGCATATTTGTGAGCATATCGATAGTGCTCTCACTCTATAGACCAGGTGTGTCAAACTCAAGGCCCACGGGATGCTTAGATCTGGCCCACGGGGCTGCCCTGGAAACAGTGAAGGACCAGCCCGCGGTGCAGAGTTGGTATTCAGCCGGTTCGGACTGGTTCAGGCGAACCGGTAGTAGTGACCTGTGGGTTGGCCTGCCCACCCGCCCCGGTGTTATGCCGTCCTATTTAGGGACGCGCTCACATTTTCGGTGCTGGGTGAACTGGTAGGTAAATTATGTGAATTCCACTTCTGCCGCAGTGCCTCTGCCAGTGAAAATGGAGCTCGGCCCTCCTTAGCTCCGTTTTTGCTGGCAAAGGGTTGCAGGAGGCCATCGCAGCTGAAAACAGAGATTGGGAGCCCTTTTTCGCTGGCAGAGCACTCAGGTCGCCACAGGCACCCCCAACACAAGTGACGTCAAGCTGGCCATGCCCCCTGTCCCCTCCAAGATTAAATACAACTCTGATGTGGCCCTCAATTAAATTGAGTTTGACACCCCTGATATAGACTCTCAATCAGTGAAACAGGCAGCCTCTGACATGGTGAATTCTTCTTCGCTAGAGAACTTCAGGCAGACGCATGTCATCCGCCTTAAATGGTTTAATGAAGTGCTTCCCAAATTGATTGAATTACCCAAAATAGGGTAAAAGTGTTTTTTCTTTGGGTAACAACACACAACCAACATTACCCATTACAATGGGGACATTTAAATTGACTTAAAGATTGCCATGTGCACTAAAACATATTCTAAAATCTCTCAAATTGTTCCTATTAAGACAAAAATCAATGAAATTACCAATGGTAATTTGCTGAAATGACATAAAGATCATTCAGTGATATTGTTTTTATAATACAGGTAGTCCTTGAGTATTGACTGTATGTTCAGTGACCATTTGAAGGTGCTGAAAGAAGGGACTTAAAACTAGTCCTCAAAGTTTGATAAGACTTTCTGATAAGCAATTTTGGATAATGAAGAAAAAAGTTTGGGAAGCATTGATCTAGTACAGGGGTCGGCAACCTGTGGCTCTGGAGCTGCATGCGGCTCTTTGGGCCCTCTGTGGCTCCCTGTCCCATCACTGGCTAGCCCCACCCCTCCCTCACCTGTCCTGAGAAGGTAAGGGCGATGGCGGGAATAGAGAAGCAGCCGGGGCTGATTCTCCTGCGCTGGTTGAGAAACGATCACCACCCCCAGTGGAGGCTTCCCTTCGCGCGACCCTCCTCCCCCTCTCACGACTCCCTGGCAGGCTGTGGCAGGGCTAGGAGGATGTGCACGTGCGGGGAGACCCTCCTCAAGCGAGCGTCAAAATGCAGCAAAGGTGCGCGGGGAGAGCGGGTGGCCGCTCACTTAAGGAGGGTCTTTGGACGACGCTTCTCTCCTGCCCTAAGGATCTGGCCATTGCCTTGCCGTGTCCACACCCCTCTGCAGCTCTTCAGCCGAGCGGGGAGGGCGTAACCTCCAGCCCGAAGTGGCAGGAAGTGAAGGCTGCCTTCGCTCCTGCACTAAGGCTCCGGCGACCCTCCTCCCCCTCCTTCTCCTCTCATGCGGGGGCGGGGGGGCATGGCAAGGCGATGGCCGGATCCTTAGGGCAGGAGAGAAGCAACCCTGTACCTGCCTTCATGCCACATTTGCGCATAAGGCAGCCTTCGCTTCCTGCCACTTCGGGCTGGAGCTTACATCCTCCCCGCTTGGCCGAAGAGCTGCAGGGTGTGTGTGTGTGTGGACACGGCAAGGCGATGACCAGGTCTTCAAGCTTTTATAGAACTTGTTCAGGTAGTTCCTTGGGAAACTTGATTGATTTCACTGCATCATAGTACAACCATAGTACAGTATACACATTTTGGCAGATAACAAGCAATTATTCTGTCATATTTAACCCAACAAATACATCACAGTGTGCTATCAAGAGTTGCTTTATATCCCACCAGCCAGACTGCATTAAGATTTAAATCATTTAAATCATTTAAATCTCTGCTTGATAGCAAGGAAGAAAAACGTTTATATATTTAACATGAATGCATACCATCATGTTAAATTTGGGTAATGAAACATCTGCAAGAAAACAAGCAAGCTGGGAGAGCACCAAGGACCCCTCCCTGTATACCATTGACTCCCTGCAAAGTCAATGAAGCCAGATTCACTTAACAGCTGTGCTACTAACTTAACAATTGCAGTGATTCACTTAACAAGTGTGGCAGGAAAGGTGGTAAAATGGGGCAAAATTCACTTAACTGTCTCACTTAACAACAGAACTTTTGGATTCAATTTGGTTGTAAGTTGAGGATTACCTGCAATCCTGGGCTTCTAGCATCCTGAATCTTTAGCAAATAAGATACTGTATGTCACAAGCCCTTATCTTTTTTCAGAGTAGCCAATCTCCTTCCTCTATAACAGGTGTCAAACTCGATTTCATTGAGGGCCGCATCAGGGTTGTGTTTGATCTTGGGGGGGGCGTGGCTGGGGGGGCGTGGCCAGCTTGAGTTCACTCGGGTTGGGGGCGCCTATGGTGAAACCAAGTGCTCTGCCAGCGAAAACGGGCTCCTGATCTCCGTTTTCAGCTGCGATGGCCTCCTGCAACCAACCCTCTGCAAGTGAAAACAGAGCTCAGGAGGGCCGAGCTCCGTTTTCGTTGGCAGAGGCACCGTGGGCCGGTCCTTCGCTGTTTCCAGGGCAGCCCCGTGGGCCAGATCTAAGCACCCCTGCTCTATAAGTATCCCCGGTCCTTAATAGAAGCAGGGCATTATTGCTGAATGGTGGCTTTGAGGGAGAGGCTGCCTTCAGTGCAGGCAAGGAGAAGTATTGAATGCTAATTGCTTCCATTCCAAGGCCAAGATCAGCAAACTGGAAGGAAATATCTGTAAGCTGAGGAGCCTAGATTGCCAGACTAATATGTTGCTAGTTCAGGAACAAGAATTTTAAAAAAATAAGTGTTCAGATGGCAGGAATGAGTGATTGACGATCATTATAATAGTGTATAATAATAACAAACCACCGCTATTTGCATAGTGACAGAGTTCAAAGTGCTGTGCTTTAATTGTCTTGCTGCAATCTGCACATCAATCTGGTGAGGCTATAAATATTATTCCTCATTCTCTATTGTATGTGACAACCCAAGAGAGAGTATTCTTGATACTGGTATCCTGGCGATGGGATTCCTTCCCTGCTCAAACTGGCACTCAGCCTTTTAAACTTTTTGGCACGGAAGATGAAAATGTGCTTATTTACTCTGGTGTTTGGTCAAACTGCTACTGCTATGCATTTTTGGCCTGGTCTGTAGTGTTTTCAGTTGAGAGTTTGTTTGTTTTTTAAATCAATTTTTTAAACATAGTGTTAGAGGCTTTCAAACAGTTTCAATTACATTTCTGTCTGGTTATTTTAAATTAATTGTACTCTCTTTAGGGGTTGCTTTTAATGATGGGAAAGTTAGGTAGAAATTTTAAATTTTAGTTGTTAGTTGCTCCTTTAAGGCAGTGTTGACTCTTAACAGAATAACAGAGTTGGAAGAGACCTTGTAGGTCATCTAGTCCAACCCCCCCACCCAAGCAGGAGACCCTACACCATTTCTGACAGATGGCTGTCCAGTCACTTCTTGAAAGCTTCCAGTGATGAAGCTCCCAGAACTTCTGAAGGCAACTTCTGTTCCATTGGTTGATTGTTCTCACTGTCAGAAAATTTATCCTTATTTCTTGGTTGAATCTCTCCTTGATCAGTTTCCATCTTGGTGACTATGTAGACTAGTCTCTGTAGTTTTGCGGAGCAGCATTTTCAGAAGGGGTTTTCTTCCTAGGGCTGAGAGAATATGACTGCTCCGAAGTCATCCAACTGGTTTTGTGCCTAAGGCAGGACTAGAACTCATGATCTCCTGATTGTTAGATTGTACTAAAATGGCATGCATGCATGCATGCATGCATGAATGAATGAATGAAATAATTACCGTATTTTTCAGAGTATAAGACGCACCTTTTTCCTCCCTAAAAGTGGCTGAACATTTGGGTGTGTCTTATACTCTGAATGTAGCTTTTTTGGAGCTTTTTTTCCAGCCCTAACTAGGTGCTAACGATCTTCCCATCTCTTACCTTGCAGGCTCTTTCATTGTTACTCTCTCCGAAGAATGTTTTTCCAGCCCTAAGTTTTTGCAGAATTTTTTTTCATTGCTCTACTTGCTCCGAATAAGTTTTTTTCTAGCCCTAACCAGGTGCTAATGATCTTCCCAGCTCTTACTGGCTTGCAGACTCTTTCATTGTTACTCTCTCCGAAGAAGGTTTTTTTAAGTCCTAACCAGGGGATAAAATAATGTGCTGAAGCTGACCAGACTAAGGACATTAGCCAGATGAATACCTGGTAGGCAGATTTTTTGCCCTATTTTCCTCCCCAAAAACTAAGGTGCGTCTTATACTCAGGTGCGTCATATAATCCGAAAAATACGGTACTTTATTGACTGGAATAACAATAGCACTTATACTTACATACCGCTTCATGGTGCTTTACAGCCCTCTCTAGGCAGTTTACACAGTCAGCATATTGTGCCCAACAATCTGGGTTCTCATTTTACTGATCTCAGGAGGATAGAATGCTGAGTCAAACTTAAGCTGGCCAGAATTGAACTCAGGGCAGTCAGCAATAAATTAGCGTGCAATATTGCAATCTAACCACTTCGCCACCACGGCTGTGCAAGTTGGGATTTCAGGAGAAGAGATCTTGGGCAAGGTAATCCAGAGAGTTTGCAACAGAAACAAGACTTGGAATTGAGAAAATACTGCTCAGCAGCGTCTGTGCTTGATTAGCTTCCTATCTTGTCTATAGAACAGGAGAGATTCATCTTTGCAGCCTTGAGTAGCTTAATGGAAAAATAGGATGAAACTATAAAACAATGTAAGGAAAATACCTTCCTGATCAAAGAGGTATTTTAATCCAGTATACAGCAGTTACTTATGGTAGATATTAGACTTAGAATAACTTTATTGTCACTTTGTACACTAATCGGTAGACATTAAAATGAAATTTTGTTGCATATAGCTCTCAAAGGGTCACCACCTCCAATATACACTACATAAAGATAAGTAAGTAAGTAAGTAAGTAAGTAAGTAAGTAAGTAAGTAAGTAAGTAAGTAAGTAAGTAAGTAAGTAATAAATAAATAAATAAATAAATAAATAAATACAAACGAAAGTATGCATATACCCACATATATTATATGACACAGAAACAACACAGTCTAATTCAGATGTATACATGTACATGGCGAGAAAAACAAATCTTGCGAGTTTACCAGATAGATGGCATAGGGATCAAAGCTGTTACTGAATCAGGTAGGCCTGCTAGAAATCCTGCTAGAAATACTTTGAAACCTCCTCCCAGAGGCGAGCAACAGAAAAAGTAGGTGTGGTCTAACAATGCTTTGAGCTCTACGCACATAGCGCTTATAAGCAGTGTCCTGAATATAGGAACCTTGCTTCCTGATATCTTCTCGGCTGTCCTTACCACTCTCTGTACGGACTTTCTATCTGAGGCACTGCTGCCATCAAATCAGACAGTGATGCAGTTTGTTAAAATGATCTCAATAACGTCTCTGTAAAAAGTGGCCAGGACAGAAGGAGAAAGATGTGCTCTCCTCATCCGACGCAAGAAATGCAGACGCTAGTTTGCACGCTTCACTAAGGATGACGTGTGGAGAGACCAGTTCAGATTGTTAGTTATCTGCACCTTAGCACATATTACCTAGTTTGGATAATGAAATGTGCAAGTAAGCCAAGCTTAGAGAGCACCAAGAACCTCTCATTTCAACCCTGAGCTACAAATATTCTCCTCTTTCGGTAGATAGACATTAACATTCCTGTATGGACTATGCATTTGACCTGACCTTACTGTTAATTCAAACAGTAAACCAGATTGGCAGTCATCCTGATACACAGATCAGCTTTGTTTTCTACTTCGAGGTAGGAGGTAGTTTGTACAGCAAGCATTTCTGATGCACATCATGCTCATCAATGGGTGATTTATTTTTGAGACAGACAGTGATATGTTCATTATCATATTGCAACAGCAGCTCTTGAGTACCTTCAAAACCATCAACAGCCTTGATCTCAGCAGACTCCTGTGTGCAGGGATGCTAGCAAGGCCTTTGGAGTCTTTGCAGCTTGCCACAGAGTATAATTGGAAGAATCACTGGACTAAATAAGCACGATCTTCTTCCAGCCTCTATTGGCTGGCTTTTGGTTATCAGCTGGCCAGGTGTCAGAGTAGTGTTTTAATAATTTAATAAATTTAATAAACGTTCTTATAGGCCGCCCAATCCCGTAGGACTCAGGGCGGCATACAGTTTTGGAGTGAAAGAGAACCAACCCTGTTAAATTTTAATCTTGCCCAAATAATGACTGTCTTATTGTCAAAACATCATCTTCAGGGTGAATTTGAATGTAATATTAGAGAAGCGGTTCCTTTCTTACGTTTTTTTTACTAGGTCTGCAGTTCCTACTGAACTGCTTTGCTCCAGTTTCAAAATAAGCATTAATAAGAACTTGTGGCTTCTAAGAATGAGCTTGTGATTGCCTGAAGCAAAACGATTAAAAGGGGCTTCGGTGCAAATAGATGCATATTTTAATGGGGGAATCAAAATGAAATGACATGACACCTGGCTGGTACCTCTTGGCAACAAGGCTTTCCTACCCTTTGTTTCCTGGGTGTCTAATGGGAGGGACCTGTCAGCTGCTGCTTGCAAAAAGGGGCCAGGGGGCTGAAACAATGGTGGGTAAATATGGCACAATGGAGGAGGTGGAACTGAGGGGGCAGGAGTTGGGAAGAGAAGAGCTGAGCTGAGCACAGGTGCGTTTCCAACTCTGGTGGTGAAAAAGCATTGGTTGATGCACAGACAAAAGCCCACAAACCTCTCTAATATACCTAATGCCAAGCCAGATTGCTTAGCTGTTGCTCCTTTTCTGTCTGGAAGCTCTCCAGAATCTAGGTGGCACTGTGTCAGATTTATTTATGCACCCTGCCTTCCACTGTAGAAACCTTCGAGCACAGAAAGCCCATAAGTTTGGATCATTGAGCAAATGGAGGGGCCCACCACATCATTTGGAAGAGGGAATGTTCCTCAATCACAAAGAGGAAGTTTTCAGAACTTGGTGCACCATGAAAGGCTCGGTGGAGAAGGCCAAGTGCGGCATTTGCAGAAAACGCAGTTAATAGAGAAGGAAAGAGACACTGGTTCCAAGCTTTCGGAGAGCACCATAGACCAATGTTTCTCAACCTTGGCTACTTTAAGACATGTGGACTTCAACTCCCAGAATTCCTTAATGTGCATGGCTGGCTGGGGAATTCTGGCAGTTGAAGTCCACACATCTTAAAGTGGCCAAGGTTGAGAAACACTGCCATAGACATTTCTTTGGATAATTTATTTGGTTGGGGAGTGGGAGAGCAGATAGCTTATGTGGGAAAGCCCTTCCTTGATTATGTGCCCAACTTTTTCCTGCTTTGCTTAGACTTTAGAATGCTTGAGATGACTTTCCTGGACTGCTGAAGTCGTCATTTGCATCCTCTTTTGTAAACATTCCTTTTGTGCTCATCAGATCCTACCTAGGTCGGTGTTTCCTCAACCTCATCAACTTTAAGATAAGTGGACTTCAACTCCCAGAATGCCTCAGCAAGCAAGCTGGGTGAGAATTCTGGGAGTTAAAATCCATGCATCTTATAGCAATAGCAATAGCAATAGCACTTAGACTTACATACCGCTTCACAGTGCTTTACAGCCCTCTCTAAGCGGTTTTCAGAGTCAGCATATTGCCCCCAACAATCTGAGTCCTCATTTTACCGACCTCAGAAGGATGGAAGGCTGAGTCAACCTTGAGCCGGTGAGATTTGAACAGCTGAACTGCAGCTAGCAATCAGCTGAAGTAGCCTGCAGTGCTGCAGTCTAACCACTGCGCCACCTCGGCTCATCTTAAAATTGATGAGGTTGAGGAAACACTGACCTAGAATGCGCCCACAGGTCTTCAAGCCTTCAAGCACAGAAAGCCGAGTGGGACTTGATAGTCTGAAGTAATATAAGGACGGGGGGGGGGGGGGGAGGAAATCCCACCCTAATACAAATTGCAGAATTTTTGTTTTCCGATTTGAATATATTTTTTATTATTTTTCAACTTTAAATATCACAATTTTTGTTTTCCAATTGGTGGTGGAAATCACCTGGCATCTGTGGAATCAACCCCAGCTTATTGTGGTCACTGACCAGTGCTTGGGTTCCTATTCTGAATAAAGAACTGAAGCAACAGTATAAAATGCAAACTAAATAACCCTTAATAAGGATATGAATCATTACGTTGACTGCAGAAGATTCTTAACTAGCAACACAGCTCAATAATCAACTGGGCAGTGTGTTCTTCCCCGTGCCAAACTCCAGCCTGGTTTTCACTGATGCTTCAGCCCAAGCTGCCAAGTAGTGGCCCTGGAGCATTGTTCCTGAGCAAGGAAGGGCACCCTCTGCTCCCAGCTGCACCCACTCCTTCTGAGGGAGAAGTTGCCATGACGACTGTCAGCTGTGATTTGGGACCACCAGAATGGGATGTGGCCCCGACCTGGAATGCTCCCTCTTCGAGAAGCAAGAGAGGGAAGGCTGCAGAGGAGGACGACTCTAGAGATGTGAGGCAATGCGCCCACGCACGGTTTGCCATTTCCCTGCAAGGAATGTGATTGCTTGAGATGTAAGTGCAAACGCCCCAGCTGAGTTCCTGTGCTGCCACACAGGGCTGTAGGAGTCTCAGGCACATGGCAGCACCTTCTCACCAGGAAGAGAGGCAGCCTACGCCGCGTCCTTCCTGACTGCACTGTGCATCTTCGAAGAAACCTTTGTTTAGAATCGTGCTTCCCGAATCTCACATTTTGAGGAGGAACTGATTTAGTGCTGGGCAAACTGCTATTCTTGAGTATTACCCATTTTAAACAGAGGAGGAGACATATGTCTGGAAATCAGAGCATTTCTCTGCCAAGACCGTTTCCACTCTCCAGCCCTCAGATTCAGTCTTACAACAGCCCACACCTCTTCCCCTCACAGCTATTGTGAACAGAGGTGGGGGCTGCTGTTCATATCCCAAGATGTCAGTGGTCCATATGGCGCCAAAGTAAGGTTTCCTATGTTGCTTCCAAAGCATCTTTACCTCTTTCTGGCTCCAAAGACAGATTGTGAGTACTGTACTCACCAGTGCTAACCACTGCTCCCTCCTGTTGGCCTATTAGGAAGTAGCAAAAAAGGCTCCTTGTTGACTTTTTATTTTTATTTATTTATTTATTTTTGTCAAGTACATGTTGGTAATATACATAGATATAATGTTGTTTATATACATAAGATGGGTACTGATAAGAGGGAACATTAGGACAGGGACGGTAGGCACGCTGGTGCACTTATGCACGCCCCTTATTGACCTCTTAGGAATCGGGTGAGGTCAACAGTGGACAGTCTAAGGGTAAAGTATTTATTTATTTTATTTTATTTTATTTATTTTATTATTTTATTTTATTTTATTTTATTTTATTATTTTATTTTATTTTTTTATTTTATTTTATTTTATATTTTATATTTTATTTTATTTTATTTTAATTCTATTTATTTATTTATTTATTTATTTATTTATTTATTTATTTATTTATTTATTTATGAGATTTATGAGATTTATGAGATTTATGAGATTTATGAGATTTATGAGATTTATATACCGCCTCACAGTGCAAGCACTCTCTAAGCTGTTTACACCAGTCAGCAATGTATATTTACATTGCCCCCAACAATCTGGGTCCTCATTTTACCTACCTTGGAAGGCTGAGTCAACCTTGAGCCGGTGAGATTTGAACCGCTGCCCTGTGGATCACAGTCAGCTAAAGTGGCCTGCAGTACTGCCTCTAACCGCTGCGCCACCTCGGCTCTTGTTTTGGGGGTTTGGTGACTTCCTCGCCCCCAGCCTCCATCGCTGTCGCTGCCTTTGCTTTTACAACAATTGTTCACGGTGAGGCAAAAAATAAAAAGTTGTCAGCTGACCCTGCAGCCCACTTGTGAGGGCACTGAAGCTTTCAGGCAGCTGGTCAGATGTGGGGTGGCAGGGTTCTAAGAACTGAGTGATGGAGATTGGCAGGAGGTCTTAAACCTGAGAAACCAGTTTGCCCCCAAATTCCAATTGCAAAGCACAAGTTTTGCAATTTGACTTTTGAGGCAGTTGAACCAGAAAAGTGCTTGGCTATTCAGCAAGGATGTTAAATGTGGGGGCACAGAGTTAATTACTATAGGAACAGGAGTACAGTAAGGCTCTTTGTCCCATAGCTGCATTATATTTTCCTTGTTGGTCATGAAATCTGATGTTTATAGGTAAACCTTGAAGTGACTTACAACCTGTCCTCAAAGCTACTTACAACCTGTCCTCAAAGTTATAACTGTTGCCCCTCCCCCAGTCACCTGGTCACATTTCAAGCATTGGAAACCAGCTTGCAATTTATGTTCATATTTAGATTTAGATTTATGTTCAATTGCAGCATCCCATGGTCGCATGGCCACAATTTGCAACGTTTTTCCAGTATGACAGAAATGATCATAAAATCAAATCCAGTCATGTGGTGCCTCAATTTACTACCGGAACGACTTACAAGCAAAATTCTGGACTCCATTGTGGTTGCAAGTCAAGGATTACCCGTATTTTGCACAAAGGAATTAATAAATACATGATTAACATCAGGACTCAAGGAAAAAAAAATAGCATTTCGGTCTCCCAGGATTTTTCATTACAGATCTTAAGAGTAGCATTTTGGAATGAAGAAATTTTACAGCAATATAACAATGAATTGGGCTTCTGCTGAATTCACATATATCACAAAAAGTTTCAAGCTACCATATTTTTCAGAGTATAAGACGCACCGGAGTATAAGACACACCTTAATTTTTGGGGAGGAAAATATGGGAAAACAATCTGCCTACCAGGTATTCATCTGGCTAGCATCCTTAGTCTGGTCAGCTTCAGCACATTATTTTATCCCCTGGTTAGGACTTAAAAAAACCTTCTTCTGAGAGAATAACAATGAAAGAACCTGCAAGCCAGTAAGAGCTGGGAAGATAGTTAGCACCTGGTTAGGGCTAGAAAACAACTTCTTTGGAGCAAGTAGAACAATGAAAAAAACCCTGCAAAGACTTAGGGCTGGAAAAACATTCTTTGGAGAGAGTAACAATGAAAAAGCCTGCAAGATAAGAGCTGGAAAGATCTGTTAGCACCTAGTTAGGGCTGGGAAAAAAAAAGCTACATTCGAAGTATAAGACGCACCCAAATTTTCAGCCACTTTTAGGGAGGAAAAAGGTGCGTCTTATACTCCAAAAAATACGGTATTTCAGAAAGTTTCAACAAACATTTTTAAAACATATTGCAAATGTTAATTGATAAGCCAATTATAATCTGTTTCACTCGTAACTTGCATTCACACAACCACCCTGTCTTATTTTCCCATCCATTCCCTCTCCACTTCATCCCAATTTAAACCTACATCAGTTTAGCCATTCCATGTTTGTGATGAAGTAAGGGGCAGCTCATAGAAGCTTATGCCTTTTGATGAAATGCATTAGTGGGAAAAGGTGGCAGCAGACCGTTTATGATTTCTAGTTCTTGGAAAAGGAGGATTATGTACAGAATTTTTTTGGGGGGGGGAAATGCATTCTGTGTTTCGGTGACAGGCACCAATTTTGAGTGTGCCCTAGAGGTATGTGGGAGTCAGATTCTGAGAGGGCAAAGGTACTCCAGATCCAGTATATGACACCCTTGCTGTGAGTGTCATCTCCTCCTTAAAGGAGTTTCCTGCTAACACAAGATCAGAGTTGCTTGAACCAAATGGGGCTTAGACAGACCTGTGGATACTGTGATGACAGGAGTGTACTGTATTACGTCTTGCTCCTGGCTGAATTAGGCTTGGTACAATTTTGATCAAAGTTAAGGAAATTTGTCCCTAATATATATATATATTTTCTTCCCATGTTTCAGCCCTTCTCTTCATGGTTATTGCCTTAGGGGAGAGTAAACACAGCCCAAGGCACAGATATAGAAAGAATATAGTGGGGTAGGCACTCAAGAGCTAGATGGTATCCCCATATTATGCAGAAATGTAACAGTACTTCTGCTTTTAGCTCACTTTGAAGAAGGATGATTTATTAGCACTAGAAGAACTCAGAAATGAATGAGTTGGAAGAATAGGAATCAATGTGTAGCTGACTTTGTCCCTGGGGGAAATCAAAGGTACTATCCAACTGATGTCTGCTCCGGCCTTATGATGCAGAATTTAGGACTGCATTATTTCAGGCAGCCCTTTGAGATTGCAGATATTGAAATTATGTTTCTTACGTTGCAGGCCAAGGACAGTGATGATGACGATGAGGTTGCTGTTGGCGTGGATCGGGATCGTTTTATGGATGAGTTTTTTGAGCAGGTGATAAATCCTTATTTCCTATTTATTATTTAGCGTATGGCATATGATACATGGGCTTGCAATATATATTAAAATTTCACCTAGATTAAAACGCAGTAAAATATGAATGCTTAAAAGATCTATATTCAGATACCAATGTCTAGGCCAGCTAACCCTTGAAGCTCAGTATTGTTTAGCAATAGCATTTAGACGTACTGTATATACTGCTCCATAGAGCTTTACAGCCCTCTCTAAGCAGTTTACAGAGTCAGTATATTGCCCACAACAATCTGAATCCTCATTTTACCAACCTTGGAAGGATGGAAGGCTGAGTCAACCTTAAACCCGTCAGGATCGAACTCCTGGCTGTGATCAGAGTCAGCCTGCAATACTGCATTCTAACCACTGTGCCCCCATGGCTCTTCTATGTGAAAGTGGAAAAAATCAGATATTGGACTGGTATATGCCCTCAGCTTACAGCCAATCACAACGTGATCTTATTTTTTATATAAACATGTATAAAGATAAATACATACAAGGAAATTCTCCAGATGGAGGCGCATGAGACTGGACACTCAACAGTTAGAAAACACCCAAATTAACCAAACAATTTTTAAGCACTTTTATTAACACTTAACAACCTATGACCTGATGAGTCATTCTTTCAGAAATATTTTCTTATCCGATTCCTCGGTGCTTTAGTGGTGGCAGAGCTTCTAATGTTTTTCAAAAGTTTTTAAAAATTCAGGGAGCTATTCAGAGACGTATCTGCCTTGAAAACAGCCCATTTTGAACTTCGTAGTTCAATGAAACATCAAGAATTGACCACAGGAAATGTTTTATGACATTTTGCATTATGTCATAAATTGCTTCATAGAATGTTGTGTACGATGTACTAAATTTCAATTCTATGAGAGTCATGAGTCCCAGATTTTGGATGCATTCTATAAGCCAGCTCACTTGAGATACAGTATTTTGGTTGAAATAGTTTTGCCATGTAGTGCATCATTTAATCCAATTAAAGGTTACAGAAATGAGAGTTTTAGTAATATATAAATAGATAATGCTTATTTTGAAAAATATTTTGAATATATTTTCAGTAGGATGAAAAACAATACAGCAGAGATGTACAAGACTCTATAGCAGGGGTCTCCAAACTTGGCAGCTTTAAGACTTGTGGACTTCAACTCCCAGAATTCTCCAGCCAGCATAGCTGGCTGGAGAATTCTGGGAGTTGAAGTCCACAAGTTTTAAAGCTGCCAAGTTTGAAGACCTCTGCTCTATAGTTTATCTCAGCTGAAGGAAAAAACAATAGGGTTAATTTAACAATTGGATTATGATCAAGTAATAGGCAGTTGGTATCAGGGTTCCAAGTAACGAAAGAAAACTCCGAGGCTTGAATTTCCTCAAAGTTCCATTTTATTAGAGATGTCATATTGCAACATCGGGGAAAACCTGAATCTGAAAGCTTCTGGGTTTTCCCCACCCAAAAGAAAGTCCAAGTCCCTGCCCCAGCACCCACATGTCCATCACATGGTCCAATCAAAGCACCGTCCCAACTGGAGATTCTTCCCAGTCACACCCCTCCAGGTGCAGGGCAGAGTGGCCTTGACTCTAGGAGAAAGGAATGTTATTTTGACTACATCTCCCCAGCTCCCTGCAATCCCCCCTCCCAGTTTCCCTCAGCACGAAATGTGGCAGGCCTGAAGATCCAAGGCCCAAAAAATGGTTCCAGGCCTGACAAGCTGCCCCCCCCCCTCATCCGATGATCGAATCCTGCAATGAGAGCAACATAGGGGGTTAATCCATACCTACCGCGTTTCCCTGAAAATAAGACCCTGTCTTATATTTTTTGCACCACAAAATAAATGCTTGGCCTTATTTTTGGGGAGGTTTTATTATTTTGGGGCACATGGAGCAAGATGGGGCTCCTCTTGCCGTCTTACCTGATTTCCAGCTCTGTCTCCCTAACCTTAATCAGAGGAAATTGTATTTTCGGAGGGAGGGCTTATTTTCAGGGGAGGGCTTATTTTCAGGAGAGGGCTTATTTCCGGGGAAACACGGTAACCATCTCTCTCCCCTCCCAGGCCCTTTGGCTTATCAGGATATTTATCATGGAATTGCTTGGCCAATCTGTCTGCTTTTAAATCCCAGCTTTTAACCCAAGTAGCTTCAGACAAAGGGTACCCTTTCCAATGAACTACCGTGTTTCCCCGAAAATAAGACATGTCCCAAAATAAGCCCCACAGGACTTTTCGGGACATGCGTTGAAATCAGCCACCCCCCGAAAATAAGCCCCCCCAACAACTTCTGGGGGAAAGGGGGGGACATGCCGGGAGCCGCTCTTTTTGCGGTGGACTAGCTCAGCTCCTCTGGGCTCTGCCTACGGCAATTTAAAACGCGCTTCTGCCCGCGAGGAAGATGGGGCGAGCATCGATCCCTGCCTCCGCGCAGGCAGAAGCGCATTTAAAAACGCTGCCGAAAGCAGCCCAGAGCAGGCGAGCCAGTCCAGCAAGGGAGGGAGGCGGCGGCAAGAGGCGGAGCCGAAAGGGACGGCGACAAGGAAGTTTGCTTGTCAAGCCCTGTGCTCATCTGGGCATTTCAAACTGACATAGGCAGAGGCTAAACGCATCCCTTCAAAACGCTACTGAAGGAGTTTGGGGGTTTCGGGCAAGGGATGGGGTGGGGTGGGGCGTCCCTGTCGCCACTGCCTTCCTCACTTGTGCCGCGCTGCGCCCCGCCCCATCCCCCGCCCGAAACCCCCAAACTCCTTCGGTAGCATTTTAAAATGCACTAAGCATTGGTCTCTTCATCACAGGCAAAACGCATCCCTTCAAAATGCTACTGAAGGAATTGGGGGTTTCGGGCGGGGGATGGGGTGGGGCGTCCCTATCACCGTTGCCTTCCTCACTCATGCCCTGCCCTGCCCCACCCCCCACCCAAAACCCCCAAACTCCTTCAGTAGCATTTTAAAGCACGCTAAGCATCGGTCTCTTCATCGCAGGCAAAACGCATCCCTTCAAAACACTACCGAAGGAGTTTGGGGGTTTCGGCTGGGGGATGGGGCAGGGCGCGGCGTGGCGCGAGTGAGGAAGGCAACGGCGACAGGGACGCTCCGCCCCATTCCCCGCCCCAAACCCCCAAACTAATTCTGTAGCATTTTTAATCCTGCCTGCGATGAACCCAGAGCAGGCAAGCCAATGTCCTGTAACTTCGGCTCTTCGGCTTCCAAATCCAGCCTGGAAAGCAGCCGCTCTGAACGAGCGTCTAGGACACACGCCCCGCCCCGCCCACCCTGCCAAGTCCCAGCACGAGACGCACTCCTACATGGGACTTGTCCCGGTACCTCGGTCACGTTCTTAATGGTGTTCTCTCCACTGCAGCCCGTTCTAAAAGAGAACGTCTCGCGAGTTCAAACTTCTCAAACTCGCGCGATGTTCTTTTTAGAACGGGCTGCCTTGGAGAGAACACCATTAAGAACGCGACCGAGGTACCGGGACAAGTCCCAGGTAGGACGCACACCCCGCGCGCCCTGCCAAGTCCCAGCGCGAGACGCGCTCCTACCTGGGACTTGTCCCGGTGCCTCGGTCACGTTCTTAATGGTGTTCTCTCCATGGCAGCCCGTTCTAAAAGAGAACGTCGCGAGAGTTCAAACTTTAAACAAGTGTCTGGTAGGACGCGCGCCCCGCCTCGCCCCGCCCGCCCTGCCAAGAGAGACGCACCACTTACTGGAGTTTTGCAGCTCCGTAGTCTCTCAGCTTGTCTGTTTGCAAGGTTTTTTCCCTAAACACACTAGCCGAGACCACGGAGCTGCGAAACTCCAGTAAGTGGTGTGTTAAGCGCCCTGCCCCACCTGCACCCCGAAAATAATAAGCCACCCCCTGGAAAAAAGGCCAGGGGCATTTTTGGGGGGGGAGTCAAAAAATATAAGTCCCTGTCTTATTTTCGGGGAAACACGGTAAGTACTGTAATCTTCCTCTAAATAGTCTAGAGCAGTGATGGCGAACCTATGGCACGGGTGCCACAGGTGGCACGCAGAGCCATATCTGCCGGCACGCGAGCCGTTGCCCTAGCTCAGCTCCAGCGCGCATGTGCGTGCCCGCCAGCTGATTTCTGGCTCACGTGGAGGTTCTGGGAGGGCGATTTCGGCCTCCGGAGGGCCTCCGGGGTAGCAGGGGGAGCATTTTCGCCCTCCCCAAACTCCAAGAAAGCCTCTGGAGCCTGGGGAGGGCAAAAAACGGGCCTACTGGGCCCACTGGAAGTCGGGAAACAGGGGAGTGTGGAGGGTCGTGCATGCATGCACAGGGGGGGTGGGGCGAGTGGGGGGCTTTGAATTATGGGTGTGGGCACGCATGCGTGTCTGATAGCGCGCGCGTGCACTATTTCGGCACCCAAGGAAAAAAAGGTTCGCCATCACTGGTCTAGAGTCTAGAATCCATTTTACTTCATAATGGGTCTCTCCTTGTACCACTATCGGTTTAGGGGCTGGTCGGGTCTGTGGTCTTAACGTCGACCCCACTGCCGGATTTAACAAACTGCAATGAAAGACAGGATGTATTTTCCCTAATATGCGTGGGAGGCTAAGTTGAACTGTCACTGGGTTAATTACTTGCACTATGGGAAAGGGACCTAAAAACTTAGGTCCCAGCTTTTTGCTGGGCAGCCTCAGCCTTATTTATTTAGTTAACAGGAAAACTCGATCTCCCACGCGGAAGCTGAGTTTCTGTCGGATAAAGTCGCTCAGATTCGGTCAAATTTGGACTCCGGCATGGCAGAGTCCATAGAGTTGACGGGGGCGAGTCTTAGTCCACCATTATGGGAAGAGTTTGGGCCTGTTTCTCCCGAGGATGTGGACAGGGCTATGGGAGCGATGGGTACCTCCACCTGTTTATTGGACCCGTGCCCCTCCTGGCTGGTTTCGGCCAGCAGGGAGGTGGCACGCGGCTGGATCCAGGCGGTGATCATCGCTTCTTTGCGAGAGGGATCCGTACCGCAGTCATTAAAAGCTGCGGTGGTGCGACCCCTCCTGAAGAAGCCTTCCCTGGATCCAGCCGATTTGAAAAACTACCGTCCAGTCTCCAACTTACCTTTTCTAGGTAAAGTTGTAGAGAAGGTGGTGGTGACCCAGCTTCTGCAGCTCCTGGATGAAACAGATCATCTAGATCCTTATCAGTCGGGTTTCAGGCGCGGCTACAGTACAGAAACTGCCTTAGTCGCTCTGATGGATGATCTCTGGCGGGCCCGGGATGGGGGGAACTCCTCCATCCTGGTGCTACTTGACCTCTCAGTGGCTTTCGATACCATCGACCATGGTATCCTTCTGCATCGGCTCGGCGAGTTGGGAGTGGGAGGCACCGTTTTGCGGTGGTTCTCCTCTTATCTCGCCGATCGGATGCAGTCGGTGTTGGCAGGAGGGCAGAGATCGTCCCCCAGGCCCCTACTATGTGGGGTGCCCCAGGGGTCGGTTCTCTCGCCCATCCTGTTTAACATCTACATGAAACCGTTGGGTGAGATCATCCGCAGGCATGGGGTGTGTTTCCATCAGTACGCTGACGACACCCAGCTGTACATTACCACCCCGTCTGACTTCAGGGAGGCAGTTGATGTAATGTGCCGATGCCTGGACGACGTTAAGATCTGGATGGGGAGGAACAGACTCAGACTTAATCCCGACAAGACCGAGTGGCTGTGGATAATGCCTCCTAAGGACCATGATAACTGTCCCTCCTTGGTCTTCGAGGGTGCGAAACTGACTCCCTCAGACCAGGTCCGCAACTTGGGGTCCTCCTAGATCCACAGCTAAAATTAGATCATCACCTTTCTGCTGTGGCTAGGGGGGCCTTTGCACAGGTTCGCCTGGTGCACCAGCTGCGGCCATATCTGGAGAAGGAGGCTTTACTCACGGTCACTCATGCCCTTGTCACCTCGCGTTTGGACTACTGCAATGCGCTCTACATGGGGCTACCCTTGAAGAGTATCCGGAGACTTCAGTTGGTGCAAAATGTGGCTGCGCGTGCTGTGGTGGGTGTGCCGAGGTACACCCACGTGACACCGATTTTCCGCCAGCTGCATTGGTTGCCCATCGGTCTCCGGGTCCAATTCAAGGTGTTGATCACCATCTTTAAAGCCCTTCATGGCTTAGGACCAGGATATCTCCGGGACCGCATTCTGCCGCATACTTCCCTCCGACTGGTTAGGGCCCACAGAGTTGGCCTCCTCCGGGTCCCGTCGGCCAAGCAATGCCGGCTGGCGGGCCCCAGGGGGAGGGCCTTCTCTGTGGCTGGCCCCGTGCTCTGGAACCAACTCCCCCCAGAGACCCGAACCATCCCCACTCTGCTGGCCTTCCGAAAGGCCGTTAAGACATGGCTCTTCCTGCAGGTGGGGGGGACAGCTTAACCATTTATTTATTTATTTATTTATTTATTTTGGAATTCTTATATGCCGCCCAACTCCCTAAGGACTCAGGGCGGCGTACATCAGTGAAAAATACAAGAACAACCAAAATCTAAAATAGTAATTAAAACAATATAAAAATTAAAACACAATATAAGAAATCAACAACCATTCAACATCATACATACTTGGGGGGTGAGCTCGAGTGAATTAAGCTCTACCCCCCGCCTGCAGGAAGAGCCATGTCTTAACGGCTTTTCGGAAGGCCAGCAGAGTGGGGATAGTTCGGGTCTCTGGTGGAAGTTGGTTCCAGAGAGCGGGGCCAGCCACAGAGAAGGCTCTCCCCCTTGGGCCCGCCAGCCGGCATTGCTTGGCCGACGGGACCTGGAGGAGGCCAACTCTGTGGGCCCTAACCGGTCGGAGGGAAGTATGAGGCAGAATGCGGTCCCGTAGATAACCTGGTCCTAAGCCATGAAGGGCTTTAAAGATGGTGATCAACACCTTGAATTGGACCCGGAGACCGATGGGCAACCAATGCAGCTGGCGGAGTATCGATGTCACGTGGGTGTACCTTGGCACACCCACCACAGCACGCGCAGCCGCATTTTGCACCAGCTGAAGTCTCCGGATACTCTTCAAGGGTAGCCCCATGTAGAGCGCATTGCAGTAGTCCAAACGAGAGGTGACAAGGGCATGAGTGACCGTGAGTAGAGCCTCCTTCTCCAAATATGGCCGCAACTGGTGCACCAGGCGAACCTGTGCAAAGGCCCCCCTAGCCACAGCAGAAAGATGATGGTCCAATTTTAGCTGTGGATCTAGGAGGACCCCCAAGTTGCGGACCCGGTCCGAGGGAGTCAGTTTCGCTCCCTCAAGGAACAAGGAGGGGCAGTTGTCATGATCCTTAGGAGGCAATATCCACAGCCACTCAGTCTTGTCGGGATTAAGTCTGAGTCTGTTCCTCCCCATCCAGATCCTAACGTCGTCCAGGCACCGGCACATTACATCAACTGCCTCACTGAAGTCAGACGGGGTGGTAATGTACAGCTGGGTGTCATCAGCGTACTGATGGAAACACACCCCATGTCTGCGAATGATCTCACCCAGCGGTTTCATGTAGATGTTGAACAGGATGGGCGAGAGAACCGACCCCTGAGGCACCCCACATAATAGGGGCCTAGGGGACGACCTCTGCCCCCCTGCCAGCACCGACTGCATCCTATCAGCGAGATAAGAGGAGAACCACCGCAAAACGGTGCCTCCCACTCCCAACTCGCTGAGACGATGCAGAAGGATACCATGGTCGATGGTATCGAAAGCCGCTGAGAGGTCAAGTAGCACCAGGATGGAGGAGTTCCCCCCATCCCGGGCCCGCCAGAGATCATCCATCAGAGCGACCAAGGCAGTTTCTGTACTGTAGCCGCGCCTGAAGCCCGACTGGTAAGGATCTAGATGATCTGTTTCATCCAGGAGCTGCAGAAGCTGAGTAACCACCACCTTCTCCACAACTTTCCTTAAAAAAGGTAAGTTGGAGACCGGACGATAGTTCTTCAAGTCAGCTGGATCCAGGGAAGGCTTCTTCAGGAGGGGTCGCACCACCGCAGCTTTTAACGACTGCGGTACGGATCCCTCTCTCAAAGAAGCGGTGACCACCGCCTGGATCCAGCCGCGTGCCACCTCCCTGCTGGTCGAGACCAGCCAGGAGGGGCACGGGTCCAATAAACAGGTGGAGGTACCCATCGCTCCCACAGCCCTGTCCACATCCTCAGGAGAAACAGGCCCAAACTCTTCCCATAAAGATGGACTAGGACTAGCCCCTGTCAACTCAATGGACTCTGCCCAGCCAGAGTCCAGGTTTGACCGAATCTGAGCGACTTTATCCGACAGAAACTCAGCGAATTCCTCAGCTCTGCCTTGTAAGTGTTCCTCGCTCCCCCCTTTTGCAAGGAGGGAGCGCGTCACCCTAAACAAGGCGGCCGGGCGGGAATCTGCGGACGCAATAAGAGCGGAAAAATAGGATCGTTTTGCCGCCCTTATCGCCACTAAATAAGATCTGATGTAAATTCTTAATAGTGTTCGATCAGACTCGGTTTTTCTGGCCCTCCAGCGGCGTTCTAGACGTCTCTTCTGGCGTTTCATCTCCCGGAGCTCCTCGGTAAACCAGGGAGCTTTCCGGGATCCACTGCCATAGAGAGGTCGCTTAGGCGCAATTCGGTCTAGGGCCCCTGATGCTGCGGTGTTCCAAGCAGCCACCAGGGAGTCAGCCGAATTGTGTACCAGGGTTTCAGGTATTTCCCCAAGTTCCCTCTGGAATCCTTCCGGTTCCATTAGGCGCCTGGGGCGGAACCACCTAGTCGGTCCCGCCTCCCTGCGGGGGAGGAATGGGGCTGCGAAATCCAACCTCAGTAGGAAATGATCTGACCATGACAGAGGGGTGATGACTATATCCCTTATCTTCAGATCATCTCTCCACTGCCCCGAAAGAAACACTAGGTCGAGCGTGTGACCACCCTCATGAGTCGGACCCTGGATTACTTGGGTCAGGTCCATGGTTGTCATGGAATCCATGAACTCCTGAGCCGCCCCAGAGGTTTCGCCAGCAGATGGCAAGTTGAAGTCCCCCAGCACCATAAGCCTGGGGAACTCAACTGCCAAGCCGGCTACTGCCTCGAGCAGCTCAGGCAGGGCCTTGCTTACGCAGCTGGGAGGCAGGTACGTCAAGAAAAGGCCCACCTGTACCCCTAAGTCCAACTTCAAAAGGAGCGTCTCACACCCGACAATCTCCGGGGCAGGGATCCTACGAGGATGCAGATTTTCGCGGGTTATTATTGCCACTCCTCCCCCCCTTCCCTGGGGTCGAGAATGGTGCTGCACCGAGAAACCGGCTGGGCATATCTCGGAGAGAGCTACTCCCCCCTCCTGGCCCAGCCAGGTCTCGGTAACACACACCAGGTCTGCCCCCTCCTCTGTGATTAAATCACGTATCAAGGGGGCTTTGTTGACAATTGACCTGGCATTAAGCAGCAGCATCCTGAGCCCAGGGCCCTGAAAACCCTGGTTGCCAGGTATCCGGGTTGAGCAAGATGGAACCGGGTCGGAGGGGCCGGAACAAGGGATCGCTTGTAAACAGCGAGGTCTTATTCCCCGAGAGCGGCCCGCCCCTCTGCTCCCGTCATATCTGCCTCTTCCCGTTATGACCGAGATGGTCCGGCTCTCGCCTACACCAGAGACCCCCTCCCCTCCCCCGCTGGTCTCCCTCCCTTCCTGCAGGCCATACATACCATTCTTACAGGAAAGGGTAGCCGGGTCTCCCCGCCCACTTCTGTTTTTACACTCAGCGGGGGGGAGCAAAGTCCCAGTCCCTAGCTTTTCCATTTTCCATTTCACACGCTTACTGATACTCAAACACTCATCTCATTCTATCCACATTCACCCACATTCATATCACATCTCAGAGGGGAGGATACAATTTAAAACGGTTTCTAAAAAATTCTAAAAAGGTGGCAGGATCACAAAGGTGGCTTTGAAAGTCTAAAGTCTTACACCCCTCAGTGCATGATCGAATTTTAGCCAAGGGGGGGGTCAGCATCTTCGTCTTGGTTGCCTTAATCAATAAAGCGACTAAAAACGTCCACAGGAGCCAAGGTGGTGTTGAAAAGAGCATCCGGAATAATTATAGTCACTATGCCTTCCAGAAACTGCCTTATAGATGACAGGCAGGCAGCAATGACGGCCTCTCGCGATCCCTCCAGAGAGAAGTTCTTACGGGCATCCAAAGACAGACGTCAACATCCAAGCTATATCTACACCCCCTCGACAGCAACAACAATGGGAGGTCCCAAGGGGCAGAAAGCAACCTCGTGTCCAGAGTCTCCCTTGGTTCAATTTAGCGATATTGGAGGTTGTAGCGCTTGGGAAATACTCCCGCGCCCTTAACGTAATGTCAGACACCCACCAAAACCACCCAGGTGAAAAATAAAACAGGCAGTAATGGTGGCGGTTGTAGCGTTCTTTAAACGTTCCTTAGAGTATCAGAGAGTGAGGCTAATTTCCGGAAGCAAGCCTCCGCCATGAGAAAATGGCGGCGATCTCCATAATCAGCGTCAAGAATCTAATTAGTCGCCGTTCTCACTCCCGCCGCTCTCACTCCCAGAACGCAGGGCCAACTCCTGGCAATCCACACAGCTCTCAATAGCCTCCCACACCTGGTCGGTCTGCTCCAAAGACGCTCACAAAAACGCCATCGATCTTCCCGGCCAGAACTGGAGAGCGGCGCCCAACGCGCAAACCACAGCTGATCTCTCCAACCAGGCTCAGCCAAGTCCTCTGACAGGGCACAGCAAAGCTCCTCGCTGCCGATGACAGGCACGCCGTCCGAGCTCGCAGTCTCCCCGCAGGCTGGTGTCAAGCTTACCCCCCAAGTATGTATGTGGTTGAATGGATGGATGTCGTTGTTGCTTTTATACTGCCTTTTTAAATTTTGTACCGTTTTTAAATTGTTGAAATTTTGTTTATTCTTGTATCTCTTATGTTGTACGCCGCCCTGAGTCCTTCGGGAGTTGGGCGGCATATAAGAATAACAAAATAAATAAATAAATAAATAAGCGGGGTTGGAGAGATCGGTGTCTGTCCGCTTGCTTCTTATACTTTTCAGCGGCTTCTGCCAGCACATTTTTTCCCACCCTTTTCTCAACGACTCCATCCACTCAGTCAAAGTCATGGAGGAGGGTGGTTCTCTGGGCAGCTCAGGCATGGGGACAAAGTCCATGCCACTGGTGACCTGGAAAGGGGTCAATCTGGTGCTGCTGTGTGTTGTTGTAAGCCACCTCTGCAAACAGCAACAGTTCCGCCCAGTTTTCTTGTTGGTAATCCACATAGCATCATATATATTGCTCCACCATTGTATTCTTACGTTCTGCCACTCCGTTTGTACTCAGATGGAAAGCCGAGCTAAGTCCTTGTGTGGATCCGACAGATTTCAGAAACTCTCTCCAAAACTTAGTGGTGAATTGGACTCCTTGATCTGAAATTATGTGGTGCGGTATTCCGTGCAATCGGTAGATCTGTTTGATGAACATGTTTGCCAGCTTCTTAGCAGAGGGCAATCCGGAGCAAGAAGTGAAATGGGCTTGCTTGGAAAACAGATCGATTACTGTCCAAATCACTGTATTTCCCCCACTCTCTGGGAGCTCAACTATGAAGTCCATTGTGATCTCCTCCCAAGGGCGGCTAGGATTTGCCATTTGCTGAAGTAATCCAGGGATTTTTTCCTGGTCTCATCTTCATGGCAGCACAAGTGGCACAGCTTTTGAAGTAGTCTTCCAGATCTGCTTTTATTCTAGGCCACCAGAATTGTCTCCGGGCCAGGAGCAGGGTTTTCAGAAACCCGAAATGGCCAGCCAGCTTTGAGTCATGACTGCGTTGTAGCACTTCTAGCCTCAAGCTGGCAGGGACGTACAGCTTGGATCCCTTCCATACTAGTCCATCCCTCATGGTTAAGATATCTTTATTATCTGTGAGCCAGGGGTCAGCTGGAAGTGCAGTTTTCAGTGTTGCCGTCAGTTTGTCCCGTCCAAGGTCGGTTGGCCGCCTGGATTGGGCTCTGGTGGTGACCTGTGCAGCTTGTTGTGCGGGGGGAATGATGGAATGGACGACTTCTTCCCTGCGGCTGTCAAACTGCGGCTTTCTTGATAAAGCATCGGCAAGCAGGTTTTCCCCCCCCTGGGATGTACTTCAGCTCGAAGTTGAACCATCTGAAGTACTGTGCCCAATGAATTTGTTTAGGAGATACTGTAGTTTCCTAGGGGTTTTAGGGCTTCGAGGTTTTTGTGATCAGTCCAGACCTCGAAAGGCAATTTACGCCCTTCAAGAAAATGCCTCCAGGATAGGAAGGCCCAACGGACCGCATAGGCTTCTTTTTCCCAAATAGCCCACCTCCTCTCTGTGTCGGTGAGTTTCTTAGACACATATGCACAGGGCAGAAGTTGGCCTTGTGGGTTTTTTTGTAGGAGTACAACAGCTACGGCTACGTTGCTAGCATCTGCTTGGATGATGAACTGCTTTTCTGGGTCTGGGTGTTGGAGGATCAGTTCCTTTGCAAAAAGTCGTTTTAATTTCTCAAAAAGCTCTTCAGGAGTCCATCAACCAGGCAAGTGGTTGACTCGGCTGTGGCTTTATAGGAGGGCCCCCCATTTTCAGCAGTTCGGTCAGGGGTAGAGCGACTTCTGTGAAGGTGGGAATGAACTACCTATAGAAGTTTGCAAATCCCAGGAAGCTTTGAAGTTGTTTGCGAGTGCGTGGGGGTTGCCAGTCTAGCGCTGCTTTTAGGTAATCTAGGGAGGTCTTGTGGAATTCACATTTTATAGCACTTAGCAATAGCACTTAGACTTATATACTGCTTCATAGTGCTTTACAGCCCTCTCTAAGGGGTTTACAGAGTTCAGCATATTGCCCCCAACAATCTGGGGCCTCATTTTACCGACCTCAGAAGGATGGAAGGCTGAGTCAACCTTGAGCCCGGTGAGATTTGAACAGCTGAACTGCTGAACTAGCAGTCACTGAAGTAGGTTGCAGTGCTGCTTTTAACCACTGTACCACCTCGGCTCCTTAGGCCGCTAAGGAGCTTTGACAGCTTCGCGTAGAGCTTGGTGGCTAGTAGCTTTTTCCGCACTTGCCGCACTAGTTTCACGTGCTCTTCGAGAGTTTCGCTGAATATAAGAAAGTCATCTAGGTAAACTAGGATCCAGAGTTGTAATTCTGCAATCATGCCAGGCTTTTTTCTCTCCCTCAGGTGGAAGAAATCCGTGGGTTCATAGAGAAGATCTCAGAAAATGTGGAAGAGGTGAAGAGAAAGCATAGTGCCATCCTCGCTGCCCCAAACCCTGACGAGAGTGAGTAAGGTTGCCTTGCATTTCTTTCACGACTGATCAAGAAAAGCAGTAGGATTTTGCTAAGGACAGAGGTTTGTGTCGTGGTTGCAGTTAGAATAGACGGCTTCACTGCATTGTCTCATTCATGTAAACCAGATAGAAACTGGAAACTTAGTGCAAAGATGGAACATGACCATGGGATTCCATGGAAGTTCAACAAGACGGGACCTGACGCTCGTATCAGGCTGTTCAGCCATCTGGATTTCTCATCGGTGTTCATGCTTGTCAAAGACTTTGTCTTGAAATGCTTCCAGATTTGGGCTTTCATTATGCAGCTTCCCTGCCTCGTTCATGGAATTTGACAGGGAGATCCAGATTATGTTACCAGACACTTTTAACTTTTTTTTTCATGCCTCTCCGCTACTTCTATCTGTTTTGCACAACAAACAAATCTACAAATCTGGAGGGAAAATTACAAAGGCTGCAGGATGCCTTTCGGTTGGTAGTGTTAGGTCTTAGCCATGTAGAAGCAGTTTTGCTTTTTAGATTAGCCAGCTGGAAATTCTTTTTGATTGTTGTTGGGAGGGCTGCCCCCCCCCACATGGGTCTCTGCTACTATGCAACCCCTATTGTGGCTGGCTTCATATTTTTCCTGCTCTGTTCCAAACAATTGAACGTTCTCTCCCGTGGCAAGCGTGAGTGCTGCATAAATATTAATTAACTCCCTTGCCTGATTCGTGTGAGCACATTAGAACAAAGCGCTCTGTAATTAGCTATGCCTTAATTTAGACAGCAGAACCTACCACTCGTCTGTCCATCTCACAGTAGGAAGCTCTTGGCATGACCAGCGGTGGGTGGCCCGGGTGCAAAAAAAAAAAGATCGCATGAAGCCCAATAGATCACTTCATGGCTGACCAAGCTGCTCATGTAATCTAAACATTTCAGGGGAGAATGATATGATCAAGGGACAACAGTGAAATCATATGTAGTTTAAGAGCTCCATCTCAGAATCAGTCACAAGGCTGGAAAGTACTGGGTTCCAATCCTAGTCTATGCAGAATGCAGAACAAACATTATCAAATAAATAAAATGAAATTGTCCTGTGGAGACTGAGCCAAATAACTTTATTTTTTAATCAAATTTCAAAGCTAATCGACTTCTTGACAATTTTGGATTGCCTTGACAACTCTAGACGGCTTACAAACAAAAAGAAAACAATACATGTAAAAAAGGTCACAGCCAACTGGAAGAACAGTTCACCAGCTATAGACCAATGGTAACTAAAGGAGGCTTGATAGTCCTTTGAGGTAGTCCAGAGAGGAAGCACATCATTCCCACATACCATTGCCGAGCTCCACTATCATTCTGTCCTAAAGCCTAGGACCGGGATGGCGAGCCTATGGCACGCCTGCCAAAGGTGGCATGCAGCACCCTCTCTGATCGCACGTGAGCCGTCGCACCAGCTCAGCTCCAAAACGCATGCGTGTGTGCGTGCCTCCTGCCAGTCAGGTGATTTTTGGGTCTCGGCCACACGTGTGGGGGGACAGGGCACATGCGGGAGACATACATGCATGGGGGTGGTCGTGCATGCATGTGCAGGGTCATATGCGCATGCGTGGGGGGTGGGGAGAGCGCAGGGGAGTGCACACATGCACGGGGGTGGGGGGAGCACAGGGGTGTCGTGTGCACATGCATAGAGGTGGGGGAGCATGGGGGTGTCGCATGCACATGCATGGAGGTGGGGGGAGGTCCCCCTGCCCCCTGTGCATGCGCACATGACTCCTGTGCATGCGCCCTGCCCCCCCAACATGTCTGTCTCCCGCGTGCGCCCCACTCCCTGCGCATGCACGGTAGAGACCGAAATATCTCAGAATTTCCCAGCCATCAAGTCCACCTTCAACCCATTAAAGCTCTATGTGGCTTTAGGTCAATCATTCTATCTGACCAGGAGTGAAATCCAGCAGGTTCTAACAGGTTCTGGAAAACTGGTAGAAAGAAATTTCGAGTAGTTCGGGGAACCAGCAAATACCACCTCTGGCTGGCCCCAGAGTGGGGTGGGAATGGAGATTTTGCAATGTCCTTCCCCCAGGAGTGGGGAGGGAATGGGGATTTTGCAGTATCCTTCCCCTGCCACACGTACCAAGTTACACCCACCAAGCCACACCATGCTCACCAAGCCACGCCCACAGAACCGGTAGTAAAAAAAATTGGACTGCACCACTGATCTGAACCAACATACTTCATAGGATTATGGTGGCACAGTGGTTAGTGCCAGGAGTTCAATCCTGACCGGCTCAAAGTTGACTTAGCCTTCCATCCTTTGTGGACATGTCCATGATTACCTTTACAACAAAATAGAAGTTTACCACTGCTTTCTTTCGCAAATTTTTCTTTCCAACTTCCTGGTCTAGCCTACAACCCTGGTCTTCCCTAGACATCTTCTATCCATGTAGGAAACAGGTCCAATCCAGTTAAGGTTGTTAAGGTCAGCTAGCTGGGCAAATTTCTGCAAAACGAAAAAGATGCACAAATGCTAAAAACAATAGTTTTGACTTCCTTAGCAGTGGCTGCATCTGTAATAATGCTCATTACAATTTCCTAGCAAATGTTGCCAGCCCTGCTGATTTTTTGAGTCACGCTGATATAAAAAGCACAAGGGCAAACTGCAAAGTGCTTTTCTGGCTAGTAGCTGGTTGACCAGACCAGCATATCTTTCTTCCCTGCCTTGAAAGATGGTATTCATATGCCATCTTTATATAGTCTGTCATAGCTCACCAAGTTGTGCCATTCCTTGTTCATTCAATTCCTTGTTTTTTTGCTTCCTCTGACAACTCTTTTCTCTTCTTGTGTCTGCTGTAGGCATTCTGTAATTAGGGTTGTGTGGGATGGGCTCTCGGGATTCAACGGGAAAATGCTTGAACTTCCAGAAAAAATAGCTGGATTTCTTCCAGGCTTAGCCCTCATTTCCTCCCACCTCAGTTGCCTACGCTCCTGTTGCATTCCCCAGACAGATGCCATCAGTCTCTCTGCGGCTGCCCACTTGGTAGCTGGATGCTTTGCTTCTCCTTCTGCCTTTCATGCTCCCCGGAGTTTCAGTCAAGCCTGTTGCTGCCCTGTGCCCTCAGCATAAACCCAATTTTCGGCTGCTCAGTTGTTTAAATTAGATTTGCCTGGGTCTCCCCACTTTACTGTATTCATAAGCCTGAAGTTCAGGGAGGGGTGTTCATCTCATTGCTATACCACTGTGCTGACAAACAATCCAAGCACAGTTTGTGCATGCATCTGTGGCAATAAGAGGTTTGGATTGTTCTCATCAAAAAGGAATATGCTAAATTGCATCTCTCCAAAAACCTTGTGGCTTGTTTCAGAAATGACAGTTGAAAAAAAGTGAACAGTCTTTACTATAGAATGGCAACTGACTTCAACCCTGAGATTGAGTATAGCAATAGCAATAGCACTTATATACCGCTTTACAGTGCTTTACAGCCCTCTCTAAGCGGTTTACAGAGTCAGCATATTGCCCCCAACAATTTGAGTCCTCATTTTAGCCACCTCGGAAGGATGGAAGGCTGAGTCAACCTTCTTGAGCCTGATGAGATTCGAACTGCCAAATTGAAGGCGGCCGGCAGTCAGCAGAAGTAGCCTGCAGTACTGAATTCTAACCACTGCGCCACCAAGGCTCAGTGTATAAAATCTCGCAAAGCCATTTGTAGCAGGTGTGTGAATTTTGCATGTGATGTTTTGCAGGAGAGCCGCATGCAGCCCTCCCGAGCTCTGTTTTCATTGCCAGAGGGTTGCAGGAGGCCATGGCAGCTGAAAACAGAGCTCGGGAGCCTGTTTTCACTGGCAGAAGCACCGCGGGCCGGTCCTTTGCTGTTTCCAGGACGGCCAGATCTAAGTACCCCACGGGCCGGATCCGGCCCCCGGGCCTTGAGTTTGACACCCCTGCTTTATATCATAGTGCAGTGTTTCCCAACCTTGGCAATTTGAAGATATCTGGACTTCAACTCCCAGAATTCCCCAGCCAGCATTTGCTGGCTGGGGAATTCTGGGAGTTGAAGTCCAGATATCTTCAAGTTACCAAGGTTGGGAAACACTGTAATAGTGGAATCTACTGGCTGTTTCAGTGTACTCCAGGATTCTCCACTCTCATACAATCATAACATTTAAGGAACATTTGGAAATTATTTATCCCAGCTTTCCTTTGATCTTACCCACTGCTGATGTGAAAGAATTGCAGCTTTCACAACTTTTAGGTAGTATGATCAGTGGCTGCAGAGTTCTGAAAGGAAAAGAATCAAGATGTACCAGATTATGAGGGACTGGCCTAATGAACTCATTACACTATCTGCTTGCAGGATACAGTGGCAGAATCCGTACAGTCCAACCTCTTTTTCAGGGTGGCTTATGCAATGAGAGCCCACTGCCTGAAGACAGACTTTGGGCAACAATTCTTACTGTAAGAAAATTTTCTGTTGAAGGTTTAACTGAAATCTACTTCTCTGCAACTCCTTTTTCAAAATAACTGGGTTCCACCTAATGCTTATTAGCTCTGAGTTCTCATCGTTTTTGCTTCTCCTAAACATGCACAGTACTTTCAGTTCTTAGTTGTGTTTTTTAAAAAAAGGTAAAGGAGTCCCTGTAAATTTTACTCCGTTAGTCGTTCCTGACTCTAGGGCAGGGGTGTCAAAGTCAAGGCCCGGGGACCAGATTCGGCCCGCATGGTGCTTAGATCTGGCCCGCAGGGCCACCCTGGAAACGGTGAAGGACCGGCCCGTGGTGTCTCTGCCAGCGAAAATGGAGCTCAGTTTTCGGCTGCAACGGCCTCCTGCAACCCTTTGGCAGCAAAAACAGAGCTCGGGAGGGCCACACGGGGTCCTCCCTAGTTCGGTTTTCATTGGCAGAGCACTCGGGTCTCCACAGGCGCCCCTGACACAAGTGACATCGAGTGGCCACGTCGAGTTGACCACGGCCCTCCGAGGTCCAATACAACCCTGATGCGGCCCTCATTGAAATCGAGTTTGACACCCCTGCTCTAGGGGGTGGTGCTCATTTCCATTTCAAGGCTATTGAGTCAGAGCTGTCCAAAGACATTTCCGCTGTCATTTATTTATTTTATTATTTGTTCTTCTATGCCGCCCTACTCCCGAGGGACTCAGGGCGGAGTGTGGCCAGCATGACGTCACAGAGCACTGTTACCATCCCACCAAAGTGGTACCTACTCGCATTTGTGTGCTTTCGAACTGCTAGGTTGGCAGGAGTGGGGCGAGGACGGGAGTTCACCCTATTATGTGGCTCTCAGGTGTTGAAACTGGGCTTCTGGTTTTCCAGGTGACAAGCCCAGCGTGTTAACCACTGAGTTCCACCCTCTTAGTTGTGGGACATGATCTAATTGCTCAGCATTTAAAGTAACTCCTACTTTTAAAATCTATCCCTACAGAATTTTACTAATAATGGCTAGGAAGAACCATATCTCCTTTTCTGTCTTCCATCCTCCCATCCCAAAGATTTCTCTCTATGTACTTGCTTCATAGGCCATCCGTATTTGCACAGCTGGGGCTGGATCAGTGCTTGGAACATGCAGGCAGCCTTCATCTTCATGTTGCTATGCCATCCACTTCCTCAAATAATATCCGGCTTCTCTGTGGCTCCAAGATGTCGCTAATGAGCTTTGGGTCACATATAAAGGATGGAAACATTGATTTCCCAGACTGAGTTGGTGTGGCTTATTAGCCATTGTAAACACCTACACTGTGCAAGACAGAAATTGCTCCCTGGGGATGTGTTTGCCTTTGAAAATCCAGAAGATTTTTATTAGATGAGAAACGGTTACTTCAAAAGCAGAATAGCAGAAGATACGGGGGGAAGGGGATTGTTGAAGAAAGCATAGAGCTTTCATTTTACAAATCGCAAAGATCTGCTTGTGCAGAGGTAAATATTGCATTTCTTATACAGCTTCCTCTTTACTCCTCCCAAAATATAGACGTTTCATAATATATCGCACTGATTATTTGACTGGAAAGCAAGAGATAAATCGTAACAAAGAAAAATGTGCTACATTTTAAAAGGAAATGTAACAAAGGCAATGTAAGAAGGAAAAATCCATACAAGATCCTTACTAATTGTCGCCTTTTGTTCTCCGATTTTTTACACAGAATTTAGATGGCATCAGCTTTCTATATTCCAGTATTTTTCTGGACTATCCCCCCATTTATTTATATATCTGATCTGCATTGCATAATGTATAGTGTGAGTCCAATGATTAATTAGCGATTAAAAAAGCTAATTCAGCCAATCCTGACTTACTTTATTTAATATCTAAACAACATGTAGGTAGCACAGCTTTTTCTGTTTGTACCTAATGGTGGATTAACATAGCAAATGAAGCCTTAAAATAGCTAACAGGTCGCTCTTGACTTACAACCATTCATTTAGTGACCGTTCATCGTTACAATGGTACTGAAAAACATGACTTTTGACCTTTTTTCACACTTACGACTGTTGCAATATCCCTGTGGTCATGCGATCAAAATTCAGATACTTGGCAACTGGCATGTATTTATGACAGTTGCAGTGTCCTGGAGTCATGTGATCAACTTTGTTACTAACTTAACAGCTATGAAAAGATTGTAAAATGGGACAAAACTCATTTAACAACTGTCTTGCTTAGCAACAGACATTTGGGCTCAATTGTGGTTGTAAGTCAAGGACTACCTGCATTTGGTTTTGGCTTGATATGAGTCTGTGCCAACAGAGTCAATTAAACCTTGCTGTAGGCCACATGTGAAGCTGTGGTTTGTTATTGGCTTGTTACCCTAGTGTCAGGCCGAAGCCACATTTTATTTGAGACTTTGGCCTGCCACACTTGACGCTTTAGAATGTATTCTTGCTGTGGGAATTTGGGAGGGGCTGTTGCATGAGGGATGTAGACATGTAGCCATAACGAATTCCTTTTAGGTTTTCAAGGTCATCCTTTGTTCAGCACCTGGCCGGAAGATGATGGGAGTAATGGACACATTGGCAAAAGCCGACTGGTCAACGTGATGAACTTGTGGGTGTGGAAACAAAGGAATGAACTTTAAACTGGGTGGAGAAACCCTCATAGCTTTAGATTCAGGTTTCTCACAGATGTGCCAACATGGCTCTGTCAATAAATTGGGACTTTGATCAATACTTTGCCTCGGATTCTAATTTAGTTTTGGATGCTATTTGGAATCCTGACACCTAGTATGACAGATTAACAAAGATGCATGGTTTGTTTGTGGCTTCTTGTTTTATTCCTAGTTTGATTTTGTGCTCTGCCCCGACTTGAAACCAATCCAGTGTTGTGGTATTGCGTGGATGCATGAACTTATGAATCCATATTCTCTATATTGAAACAATCAGTTCAGAATCATCCTAAATTATTTATTTGTTTATTTATTTGTTTGTTTATTTATTCAGTTATTTATTTATTTATTTATTTATTTATTTTTGTCAAGTACTGTGTTGCTAATATATATAGATATAACATTGTTTATATACATAAGATGAGTACTGATAAGAGGGAACATTAGGACAGGGACGGTAGGCACGCTGGTGCACTTATGCACGCCCCTTACTGACCTCTTAGGAATCGGGTGAGGTCAACAGTGGACAGTCTAAGGCAGTGGTCCTCAACCCCCGGTCCGTGGACCGGCACCAAGCTGCGGCATGCCAGAAACCGGTCCGTGCAAATAGGTGAAGCCCCATCCAAGGAATGCAGGCAGCAGGCAAAACCACGCCCCCTCCGGTCCATTGAAAAGCCTCCCTCCAGAGAACCCGGTCCCTGGTGCCAAAAAGGTTGGGGGCTGCTGGTCTAAGGCAGTGTTTCCCAACCTTGGCAACTTGAAGATGTCTGGACTTCAACTCCCAGAATTCCACAGCCAGCATTCGCTGGCTGTGGAATTCTGGGAGTTGAAGTCCAGACATCTTCAAGTTGCCAAGGTTGGGAAACACTGGTCTAAGGGTAAAGCATTTATTTATTTATTTATTTATTTATTTATTTATTTATTTATTTATTTATTTATTTATTTATTTATTTATTTATTTATTTATTTATTTATTTTTGTCAAGTACTGAGTTGGTAATATACATAGATATAACATTGTTTATATACATAAGATGAGTACTGATAAGAGGGAACATTAGGACAGGGACGGTAGGCACGCTGGTGCGCTTATGCACGCCCCTTACTGACCTCTTAGGAATCAGCTTACAATTTTTCTTAAGGTGAATGACAGTATGACGATGCAACTGAGAAAGAAGGCTTTTAGTTTCTTTTTTCCTTGTCCCTCTATGTTCCTACTAGTTTTGCATGGCCTCATTTGATGGAGAAACATCACACTGAACAGCTGTTTTGCCTCATTTTCTTCATTCTGCCATAATAATTATATCACTTCATAATAAATAACCTTGTGAATTGTTCATTTTATTTTTAGTTATTATCTTGGCAAAAAATAGATACATTTAGCTATTTTTTCTCTTTAGGCAGTAGAAGGCCCTTTTGGTTCCCAGCATTCCATTATTAAATAATATTAGCATTCTATTAATATTTGCTACTTATTAATAAAACATTTTGTGTACTGTAAACCACATGGAAGAGAGTAATGAAATTTTGATGTCCATTAAATGGACAGGCATGATTTGGAAAGAAAGCTTTAAAAAGATACTTGGGTGTGAGGGCTTCTTTCTATTTTTGCAATTTTAAGTAGTCCAAATGGATTTTAATGAATATTTTAGTTTTGTTTCTTGTTGAAAATTAGTGAACTGTTCTATCAGTATTTAGTCATTTGCTGCTGAATTTCAGCAACATAGTTCATAGGAGGAAGAGCTTTGGGAAACTCAAATTAAGGATCAGGTACAGAATAACTTCCTGGATAGTAGACATAGATACCAATAAAAGAGAATATTTGTAGCTCAAGATTGAACTGTGGGATCTTTGATGCTCTCTGAGCTTTGATGTTTTTTTGCAGATGTTTTATTATTCAATTGCAAAAAAAAAAACAAAAAACGCCAACCAACCAAGCACAGAGAGCACCAAGGAACCCCCAATAGAAATATATATATATTTCTATTTCTATTTCTATTTCTATATATATATATTTCTATTTCTATTTTATATATTTCAGATCAGTAGTCTGGAAGCACCTTTTCCAATTAAAACTATTTATTAAAATGCATAAGCTTTTGCAATTCATGAAACCTTACGCCTTTTTAGTAAAATTTGTTAGCTGGAAAAGGTGCTATCAATCTCCCGATTTTTGCCCCATAGACTAATAACACAGATTTTCTACAAGGTTCATAATTTACCAACTTTTCTGTCATTGCAAGTAAAGGCATTGAACAAGCTTAGCAAATACATTGCCTCTTTAGAAAGCTGCAAGGCGGCATGTTCTGGACAAGCTACAAAATCCCTGTTGATAAAGAAGTTTAAAAGCACATCAGAATTGTGGGCTTAAGCCTATCTCAGATGTTTCACTTGAGTTCTTCACATGCTGATGATGATGCATCTATGCCATGGATTGGGAAAGTATTAACTAAAAATTAGGTGGTTATTCGGTTGTCCCACCTAATCCAGAAAAGTAGTTTCTTCCCCAACCCCAAAAACTTCAACCTTAGACTATCTACCATCGACCTCACCCCATTCCTAAGAGGTCGGTAAGGGGCGTGCATAAGCGCACAATCATGCCTACCGTTCCTGTCCAAAAGTACCCATATATTCATACCTCTTTTACTCTTATTCATGCTTGTACTATTACATATATATTCAATCATGTTTTTACTGTTTATACTTTGCTTATAGAATAGAATAGAATAACAGAATAATCATATATGCTTGAGAAATAAACAAATTCAAATAATACAAATGCAAAATGGAAGGCTTGTCTGTCATGAGCAATGATGCAGTACATGATTTGAGTTTGTCTGGAGAAGAGCTGAAGCATGGCTGTGTGATTCTGAGAGACGCTGGGCTGAGCTGTGTTCTCCTTGCATCCTTGAGGCCAATCTCTGCTGTTCTTGCCAGTGTTGCTTGGTTACACTGGCAGCATCTAGAGCTCCAGGTGACAAAAATTATCTCATGGGGGGTGAGGAGGGAAACACAGTTGCACCTGCCACTTTCTGTGCCAAGCCACGTTAGTTGTGATCAACATGAAGGTAGGGAGAATCAGCCGGAAGATTGCAGAGAAGGAGCACCAAAACGACTGTCTCTCTTCTGCAAGGAGGCCTTAGAAGGCCATAGGACTGTGATGGTGAACCTAGGGTACGCGTGCCACAGATGGCACGTGGAGCCATATCTGAGGGCACGCGAGGTGTTGCCCTATGTCAGCTGCAGTGCACATGCGCGCGCTGGCCAGCTGATTTTCGGCCTTGGGGAAGGCTGTTTTCGCCCTCCCTAGGCTTCAGGAGGCTTCCTTGAAGCCTCCGGAGTGCGAAAAACGGCCCAATGGGCAAACCGGAAGTTCGGAAAAACGGACTTTCAGTTTGCCCGTTGTGCTGTTTTTCGCACCCCGAGGCTTCAGGAAGCTTCCCTGAAGCCACCAGAGTGCAAAAAACAGCACAACGGGCAAACCGGAAGTGCATGCAGTGTGGCGCATGGGGGGGGGCATGCGCACATTCCCATTTTTGGCACGCAAGAAGAAAAAGGTTCGCCATCACTGCCATAGGACTTAGGAAAGAAATGATCTAGGTCCGTGGTGGCGAACCTATGGCACGCGTGCCACAGGTGGCACACGGAGCCATAGCGGAGGGCACGCGAGCGTTGCCCACCGGCAAACTGGAAGTGCGGAAAAAACGCACTTCCGGTTTGCCGGTGAGCTGTTTTTTGCACTCCGGAGGGTTCAGGGAAGCTCCCTGAAGCCCCGGAATGCAAAAAACTACAAAACGGACAAACTGGAAGTGCGGAAAAACGCACTTCCGGTTTGCCGGTGAGCTGTTTTTTGCACTCCGGAGGGTTCAGGGAAGCTCCCTGAAGCCCCGGAATGCAAAAAACGACGAAACGGACAAACCGGAAGTGCATCCCCCCCTTTTTGGCACGCGAACCTAAAAAGGTTCGCCATCACTGATCTAGGTGGTCGCTTTCTCAAACATGCTAAACGTTAAGCCCTTGCAACCAATGTATTTGGTAAGGTCACAAACATTCTAAAACCAGAAGAAAAAAAATGTATTATGGTATAAATATGATGGTTTGGTTAACACAGCAATGGCTGGATTCCCACAGCATAAACTGTCACATTGATGGTTTGGTTTAACATGTTATGTGAGCCACCTTAAAGGAGAAAAGATGAATGACAGCGGAGGTTTATATAAACCTATAAAGATTTCTGTGATGAGTCTCATGTAGAAAAAGTGACACCCCCCCCTCTTAGTTGGAGATGTTATGATGGATAAAAATGCATAATTTATAGAATTTATACTGCAAGATGTGATGGCCACTGACACTAGATGACAGATAGGTTACATTGATGTGGCTAGACAACACTTCTTTTTTTAAAATAAAGAATGTGAATGAATCTCCAGGAGCTGTGGATTTAGGTCATGGTGACATTTGAAGGGGGTTGGTTGGGAACATTTTGGGAACTAAAGAATTTGCCGTATTTTTCGGAGTATAAGACGCACCTTTTTACCTCCCAAAAGAGGGTGAAAACTTGGGTGCGTCTTATACACAGAATGTAGCCCCACCCACCCAGCCACCCCCACCCTTTGGCCTCTGTCTTCCAGCAATTTACCTGTTTGCAGCAAACAGGGAAGAGCCTTTAAGTCATTAGCAGCTTCCCGATCCCCAGCTGATTTGCCACTGCTAAAATGAAACTGAAACTAGCTGCAAAGAGGCAAATAGCTGGGAGAGACATGCAGATTTTTATTTTCTGCTGAACTGGATGCAAGGGGGTAAGTGAATAACTATAAATGTCTGTAGAATGTTCAAATTATTAGACTTACTGTATTTTTTAAAGACTGCTTTATTATTGTTCTAGAACCAGGGGTCTCCAACCTTGGCAATTTTAAGACTTGTGGACTTCAACTCCCAGAATTCCACACCCAGTTTTGTTAGCTTTGCTGGCTGTGGAATTCTGGGAGTTGAAGTCCACAAGTCTTAAAGTTGCCAAGGTTGGCGACCCCTGTAAATCTAGACAACTTAACAAAATAAAGAAGCTTTTTAAAATAAATGCTTGCTCTGAAGAGGCCCAGTGCTATTGTATCTTCTTTTAAATAATAGAGAATAATGTATACTTCCAGACATTTTAATTAATTTTAACAGCTCTGTACAAGTATAGTCTGAAATGTAACAGTGTTCTGTTTAGTATTAGAGTTAAATCCTGACTTACCTTGGAGTAGATCTATTTAAATAATTGGGAGGAGTTAGTGTGACTACATTTAAGAAAACTTTCTGGCACAATGTACATTTCTCCAATTCTTTGCTGTTTCTATGGGTCAGACACACATGCACAGAAATACACAGCAAACAGTGTATATCATCTGTGCTGTTTGCTGTTTGGCAAATTGTTTGGAGACAGAGGCCTTTTTCCCTTGTTTTCCTCCCCCAAAACTAAGGTGCATCTTATACTCCGAAAAATATGGTAGGTAACTTACAAGGGGGAAGTAAGTACACTAAATCTTGCTTAGTGTAAGCCACCCATTTTGTAAGTTAATATCTCTTTTAGAAAGGAAAACCAGGATCAATTTTGGAGAGGTGTTTAAAAGAGAAAACGGATGCAGTGCATTTTGTCATCTCTTTGTCTATAATAGCCAAAAAAGACTTCAAATGGAGAGGAAATAAAGTCGTTGATCAAAAGAAATGTCTGAATTCAGTTTCTGCAGGGTTTTTTTTTCAGAGCTCTTCATAAACTGTGCAATGGTGAGGCAAATGTGTTGATTAGACTGTCAGTATTTACATTATTTTAATTATATTACATTAAATTATACAGTATTTACATCCCTAGTGCTGCGTAATGGGATGAGCTCCCGTTACTTGTCCCAGCTTCTGCCAACCTAGCAGTTTGAAAGCATGTAAAAAATGCAAGTAGAAAAATAGGGACCACCTTGGTGGGAAGGTAACAATGTTCCGTGCGCCTTTGGCATTTAGTCATGCCAGCCACATGACCACGGAGACGTCTTCGAACAGCGCTGGCTCTTCGGCTTTCAAACGGAGATGAGCACCGCCCCCTAAAGTCGGGAACGACTAGCACACATGTGCGAGGGGAACCTTTACCTTTTACCTTATTTACATTTTGATTGTAAGCTCTTTGGGCATTTGTCTTTTCCTTGCCTATGTTGCTATGTAAATGGTATGAACTTCGGTAATATTAGAATAATAAAATTATTTAACACAGTATTACTGTTGTAGGGCATGTCAAATTTTCCAACTTTCACTTTTCAAACATTAGGGGTGCTTAGAAGTCATGACATGCCTTGGGGATTGTAAAGATATTTTGGTTAGTTTAATATAACTTAGATGTGCTTGGTAAGTAACTACATAAATATCATAACTTTTTTCACATTTTGTTTGTTTCATTTGTGCCAGGGACAATTCTATTTATTGACTGATTACCCAAATGTATATGATGCTTACTTATACGAAGGAATCTTACGACGTACAGAGCTTAAAACAGCCATAAAAATAATAGATCATTATAACAGGAGTCAGTTGCTGATCTAAATGAAATCTTGTCTGATTGCTCTACAGAAGATGACTGTATTCACCAGTTCCTGAAAGACAAAAGGATAGGTGCCAGTCCCACTTGTGGGGGCATCCAGAGTAAAGGGATGGGTACCCATGGGAATGTCTGCAATGCTTTCCTTCTCTATTCCGTCTCTCTTGAATCATGTTTTGGACCATAAGGATGGAGCGGCTTGGTGACATTTATTATATTCGCCACTTACAAATATGTTCATTCCAAAGCCCAGTGTAACAGAAAAAGCCGAAATGTATGCATATGGATGTGTGTGCACGTTTCTGTCCAAGTCACCAATTTCAGTATTTCCCTTCTAGAAACCAAGGACGAGCTGGAGGAATTGATGTCTGATATCAAGAAAACAGCCAACAAAGTGCGCTCCAAGCTAAAGAGTTGAGTATCTGCTGTAGGTGTAAGGAGAGAGCAGGCCAGTCCTTGTATGACTGTAATTGGAATCGTTTTTTGGGGCTTCCAAGTCTCTCCCTGATTTGACACAATGGATAATGAAGTGGCGCAAGCTTGAAGAGGCGCCTGATGTGCTTGGAGCTGTTCACAGAGACATTTCACATGAAGATTACTGCCTTAGTGGGAAGAAGTACCAGGGTCCGAAAGAGAAACTAGAGAAGACATGGAAAGTAAAGGCTAAAGTGATGGTGATGATGGTGATAGGAACTTGGTGGTGATAGGGACTCAGGAACACATTCGGGACTGTGACTCCTAAGCTGGAGGGTTACCCCAACAGATCCCAGGGACAACATCAAAGCTGTCTCTCTAGAAGAATGCAGTGCTAGGGACAGCTAAGATACTGTGCAGAATCCTCAAACTTCCAGGCCTCTGGTAGAGGACCCACAATTGAGGAAGGCACAGACCATCCATAAGTGTAAGAAGGGAATACGTACCTCTTAAATAGATTAACTTGCCTCCTCAATAGGCATCACAGGCTCACTTCCCAAAATGAGTAGTAATTGATCAACAGTTCATGAAGTCTCAAGATCAAATATCTTCTCCACCGTGGGAGCTCACTAAATGATTGTGAATTCCTTGTTCTTTGCATAACCAATCCATCTGAGAGCTTGACAAAGGTGTTACAGAATTGAAAGCTCTAAGCATACATTCTCTGCTTGTATCACCGCCACGTGCTTTTTTTTCTGTTTGTACAAGTGATCCATGAGTAATGATAAAGGATGCTAAAGGGTCCCATATGGGAAAAATTTCTCATTTTTTTCACTCTGAAGCTTCTAATCTTTTCCTGAAACTTTTTAAAGCACTTTCCATTGTGCTTGGGAAAAATCTTTGAATCAAGCTGATTGCAAGGAAGCTCCCTTCCCTGGCTAGCAAAGCTTGGAAAATATATATACCGTATTTTTCGGAGTATAAGACACACCGGAGTATAAGACACACCTAGATTTTAGAGGAGGAAAACAAGGAAAAAAGTATTCTGAACCAAATGGTGTAGTAATATATTATTTAATAAAATACCAGTGTAGCATAATACTTTTTACAACCATGTATACTTTTACAACCATGTACACTTTTTACAACCATGTATACTTTTTACAAACTTCAAACTTGACAGCTTTAAGACTAGTGGACTTCAACTCCCAGAATTCCTCATCTAGTCATGCTAGATGGGGTAATTAGAAGGCAAAAACACCCCCGTTTTTGCGAAAAACGGTCCGTTTTTCGCCCGTTTTTTTTCCAAAAACGGGGCATGCAGAGGGTTTGGGAAGCCTGCAGAGCGCTTCTAGGGGGTGGGGGGAGGCAAAAATGCCCCCGTTTTTGCAAAAAATGGTCCATTTTTGCCTTCCCCCACCCCCTAGGAGTGCTCTGCAGGCTTCCCAAACCCTCTGCGCACCCCATTTTTGCGAAAAACTGGCCCATTTTTCGCAAAAATGGGACGCAGGGGCAGGGCTTCGGGAGGCCAAAAATGGCTGTATTTGGTGTATAAGATGCACCGACATTTCCACCCTCTTTTTGGGGTCAAAAAGGTGCGTCTTATACTCTGAAAAATACGGTATATTAAAAAAGCCAGTTATGTATTTGAGTATTAGGATTCACCTTTGCTGGCCCAGATTTTGATTTTTTTAAAAATACAAACAAACAAATCACTGCAACTCTCCAATGAAGCCTACAGGTGATAACTTGCCAGGTGCAAGTTTTAAAAATGGGTCATTTATAGTTGGTTCCTTCTCTTCTGGAGAGTTATTTTTAGTCCAGTCTGAAATGGATGTTCAGCAGGCAGAGAAGGAGAGACAGAGACAGACCATCTGTTTACCCTGTAATGTGCTTTTTCTTCCCTCTCTGAAAATAGGTTCTACTTTTCTGCTTTTTCTTAGGTATTGAACAAAGTATTGAACAAGAGGAAGGGCTGAACAGATCATCAGCAGACTTGAGAATAAGGAAAACTCAGGTGGGTCCATTTCTAAAAAGCCATGTTGCCTATCAATTCAGAGGTTTTCATGCACAGAATAACCAGGATGATGAAATGGTAGATTGCTTTTAAAAATCTTATAGCTTTTGAAAATGGCTCCACCTGTTTCTCAATATCTACAGCAGTGGTTGGCAATTATTTTTTTTTGGGGGGGGGGGCTGTATGCCATTGTATGATCTTCATGTTGGCTAGAATGTCTCCCATGACACATTGCCTGTACTGATGCCCAAAACGTAGAGCTTTTGGGGGAAGACAGTGGGTTTGACATTCTCCTCCCTATCTCATCTAAATGGGCTAAACGGACTTATCTTTGCAAGGAACAAAGTCAAATCCAATCCTCCAGAGGTTGTCCAAGCCTGATTGACATTATCATTTGACCTTTCTGAAACCAAGCAGATTGATGATGCTCTGTGGAAGGTAAATAAGGAAATTACAGGGACAGCATTGCCTGTTCCATAACCCTATGAATACCCCAAATATGTGTTGATGCGTTGAAGAGACAGTGAAATATGGGCTATTGAATGTTTTGGGGGATTTAGCTTTTCTCTCTCTCTTCCATCTATTCCAAGAATATAAAAAATAGACCAAGTGGGTCTTCATGTAGATTAATATTTAATTTTATTGCCTAGCCATGTGGCTTCAAGAAGCCCATAAACAGGCAGCAAAGCTGTTTATTTGATAAGATGTTTATTTGATATAAGGTAGACATGAAAGGTCCATCTACCATTGTCAGTTAGCAGTGATTGGTAAGCCTCTCATTTCTCCCAGGTTTGTTTGTTGCATCCTCTTTTCAAGCCATTAGCCATGATCTCTTCTTCCATACTGTCACGAGGTGATTTTTGATTGTCAGCTGTACTCATATGTCAGACTTTATGACCCAGAGGTTCTTAGCAAACAAAGCAGTCACGTGGAGTGTGAACTGCGCAAGTGTTAAATTCCTTTCTCATCCTCCATTATTTCTTCTGCTGCTAGTCCTTCATTGAGAAGGACGTGTGTTTAGATTGCCAAGATGTAATTATTAAGATTTAAGCTTTTATATTCTTTTTATACTGAAATAAATATCTTGTTATTTAGAATTTATACTCGCGCTTTATTTTATCAAGGATTGGTTTCCACGGGAAAAGATTCATTACCTCTAAGATTTATTTTCTAATCGCGTCACATACATTCCATGGATTCAACATAGTATCAAAGAGCATTTTCTTTGTAAATTTATAAATTGAAGAAATTGGGATTTTTACAGAAGCTTGGGGATGTATAAGCCAGCAGCACCCACATATTTTTCAGAAATGTTCTGTTGTAACTTTGCTTCCCCCCACTTCCGCCCCCAGCATTCCACCTTATCACGGAAGTTTGTGGAGGTGATGTCAGAATATAATACAACCCAGACTGATTACCGGGAGCGCTGTAAAGGAAGAATCCAAAGACAGCTGGAAATCAGTGAGTGTCTTCCTTATTAGCCCTTTTCCCTGAGATTACCATGTGTTTGTTCATCCATTTCTTACAGAGGATTGTAATGGTGCAGTCCTCTGTTTTTCTTGTTTGCCTATTTTCACAATTCGTTTTTATTGTAATACCAGTATTTGTCTTGTGGTCAGGTTGCTGTTGAAGCATTCAGAACTACTGTACATATAGTTAAACGCTTCCTGTTCAAGTTGAGAAAGAACATTATTCAATCTGGCGAAGAGAAGGACCAGGGGTGACATGATAGCAGTGTTCCAATACTTGAGGGGATGCAACAGAGAGGAGTGGGTCAGGCTGTTCTCTATGGCACCAGAAAGCCAAACAAGGAATAATGGATGGAAGCTGACCAAGGAGAGATTCAACCTGGAAGTGAGGAGAAACTTTCTGACGGTGAAGGCGATCAACCAGTGGAACAGCTTGCCAGCGGAGGTTGTGAGAGCCCCAACACTTGCGACCTTCAAGGGGAGACTGGACTGCCATCTGTCTCAAATGGTGTAGGAACTCCTGCTTGAGCAAGGGGTTGGACTAGATGACCTACAAGGTCCCTTCCAACTCTAATAATAAATCTAAATCTAAAATTTATAGTCTCCCATTTTCCACCAAATGTTCTGTGAAGGCAGATTAATGAAATCCATTTCTGTTCTTTAAGGCAAAGTTCACATTCCTAACTTCTTCTTAGTATTTCTTTTGTAGTAAAAAAGCCTATTTTGTTATAAAAGAAAGATACATAAATAATAATTAAAGACACAGATTCCCGTAGCCAGAGAATCAGAACAGACTAATTTAACTGTGATGCAGTTCATACTCAGATAGGACATTGTAGTGGATTTTGAGCTATGCTAATGATATTCAGTTTTGTACTGTAACCATTGGCCTGAAGGGAGATATTATTGAAGTCTTGTCCTGGGTTCTGAGTGACATAAAGCAAATTAAAGTTGAACTTAACCAAACTGGAATTGCTGTTTGCTTATCAAAGTTTTTTTTGTCATCTCAACTGTTATCTCTCCAATGAATGATGCTGTTCCTAAGAGAACTGATCCGTGACTTTAGGGTCCTCTTGGAGTCACAGCTACTGCTAGTTGCATAGTTGGAGGGCATGGTCAAGAGGCCCTTGCTCAGATAAACTGGTGCCAGTTCTGACATTACCTGTAGTGAGAAGACCCAGGTCTGGTTTCAATGTGTATCACCATTCCTCTACATAGGACTGCTTTGGAAATTAATGTCATCAGCCTTTGTGATAATTGATTGATTTTTATTTATTTTTTGCTATTACGTTTTTTGGAATTATTGTTGTTTGAAGTTATTACTGTGGACATTTCAATTTCCTTCTAATATGTTTGTTTCCAGGAATCTGGGAAAATTGGGCAACATATGACCTAATAAATAAAATGCTGGGTGTGATTGAGAAATACCAGTTTAGATAAGTGTTTTTCAACCTGTGCAATTTTAAGATGTGTGGACTTCAATTCCCAGAATTCCTCAACCAGCATGCTAAATTGGAAGCCTGATTTAGACCATACAAATCACAAGTACTCCTCGCCCTTTCTCAGTTTCCACTATGGATCCTTGGAGTACCTGGCCCAATTGCAGACTGGAGCAAGCAAAGTTCCTTTCCTTTCTTATTTGCCACAAACAAGCCAGACACCCCAGTGTGAGAAATGAGAGCTGGAAAAGAGGCTATGAAGTGGTCCCCTGCCTCTTCTGTCTGTAGGCTGTAACTGGCAAAATGCTGCAGAAGAACATGTGGTGCCTTGAGGTCTGCTCTATCCAGGTGGCTTTTTCAACATAAAAAGAGGAGAGAGTATAGATAACTATCAAAAAGTGGAAAGGGCAGCAGCGTGTATTGGAAAAAATAGAAGTCTTGAGTGGAAGAGGCTAGAAATTAGAAAAAAAGCTGCTTGCAGACATAGTGAGTAGGCAGGGAGGATTGTGTAATGCCCATGTTTTCATCATGCCAAGGAAGGATGGGGAACAAGGAAATTTGCATCACTAGGTCACATTAGGGCCCTGCTTTTCTTTAAAAAAATGAAATTTGAAATTTTGATTCTATACGTACTATCACAAAGCCACCTGGATATGTACTGCTTAAACCTTGCTAACCGGTTTTGATCAATTTTATAGTATGTCTGAGCAGGCTGTGTTAAGTGGGCTAAGGTTCATATTGATTATGTTTGTGTGGGCTGTTGGACTTAGTTCTGTGTTCTCTGCTGAGATGTTGGTGAAGTCGGAAAGGGTAACAGAGGCAGGTTATGAGAATCATCTGAAAGCATCCGAGTAAGAGATATATGGACAAAATTTGAACTACTGGATGTTGGGAAGCAAAGATAGATTCTATTGTTCAACCATTAACTTCTTAATATCATTTGCAGCTGGCAGGACCACCACCAGTGAGGAACTAGAGGACATGCTGGAGAGTGGGAATCCAGCTATATTCTCCTCTGGGGTAAGCAGACTCTCCCTTTGCCTTGGGATTTGGCCAATCTTTTCTTTGTCCACACTGCTGAGAAGTAGACCCAAAGGTGCCGTTTCAAAAGGCAACTGGACAACCTCACGATTCAAGAAAGAAGAGCAGTGACATCCCTAGGAAGAGACCCAAACATCACCATCTTATTGGCTGATATAGGAAGGTGCACAATTATCCTGAACACAGAAGACTAAATGCTAACATGGATACTCTTCTGAAGAACACTGCTACATGTGAGACTCTGAGGAGAGATCCTATCGGCAGTTAAAGGTCATTGATTTCCTGCAACAACTACTGAAGGACAATGCTATTGACAAGCCACAATACTACTGCCTTTACCCTAGGAAAGCTACTCCATGCATATATGGACTCCCCAAAATCCACAAAGACAGAACTCCACTCAGACCAATTGTCAGCAGCATCAATTTCATCATCTAAAAACAAAGTCCAGTTGCCTTTTGAAAAAGTACCCGTGGGAAAACCATGACTAATTCTGAGAGTAGAATTTAGCAGTGCCATCTTTGAGTCCTTACAGTAGCAATAGCACTTAGACTTATATACCATAATGCTTTATAGCAGTGGTCCCCAACCTTTCCAGCTCAGTGGACCAGTGGAGGCGGAGGGGGGGAGAGGTAATGGTTTCGGATGTGCACACCACTTTCACAAATGCAACTTTATGCGCACTTGCCCACCACTTCCATGAGCCGTTTCTTAACGGGCTGCGACCTGGGACTGAGCCGCAGACCGGGGGTTGGCAACCCCTACTTTATAGCACTCTCTGGTCAGTTTACAATGTCTGCATATTGCCCCAGGCAATCTGGGTCCTCATTTTACCGATCTCAGAAGGAAGATTGCGTTAACCTCGAGCCCTGTCAAAATCGAACTACAGATTGTGGGCCGAGTTAGCCTGCAATACTGCATTCTAACCACTGAACCTTCACCAGGGCTGAGCCATGTTGCAAGAAATGAGTGTCAGCTTGTTGAAAGTAAAATAGTATCAAGTATAAAAGTAGTTCTCTAGTGTAGGGTTTCCTGCGTAAGCAGGGGGTTGGACTAGAAGACCTCCAAGGTCCCTTCCAACTCTGGTTTTTTGTTGTTGTTGTTGTTATTATTGTTGTTGTTGTTGTTATTATTGTTATTATTGGCATGGAACCATAATAAAGAAACACGATCCTTTACTTTGACACTTGATTTTGCAATATAGGTTCTACTATACCACAAAATCAACAATGTGTGTGGTCAGAGACTTCTGGGATATTATTCTTCCACTGCCTATGCTTAGCTATATTTCATGCTTATTCCACCTTTTTTCTATGGAACTCAGCATAATATGTGTAGACATCTGTGACAATCTCCTGATACGTTTTTCCAGATTATGTACAGTAACCATTTAGTCCAGGGGTCTCCAAACTTGGCAACTTTAAGACTTGTGGACTTCAACTCCCAGAATTCTCCAGCCAGCATAGCTGCATAGCTGGCTGGAGAATTCTGGGAACTGAAGTCCACAAGTCTTAAAGTTGCCAAGTTTGGAAACCTCTGATTTAGTCATTTATGGTCTGTAGATATAATATGCATTCTTATGTCTATACTTTCAAATAAATATATATGTTGGATGAATTAGCATGCAGTCCTAAGCCAGGATTTTTTTTAAAACCACACTTTGTTGAACAAATTATAGATGCTAACACCCTCTCCCCATATTTTATTTGTTTGCAATTCTTTCAGTGAAAGTATATGTATACCGCCCAAAGTAATTGATTGTGAAGTGGTTGGTTATATAAATATGAAGAATCATGTATGAAAATATGAAAAAACATTCATAATATGACTTATTGTTGTATGTTATTTAGCCTGTTTGGTTATTCTAAGTAGCAAATTCACCAATGGTAATGCATGGACAATTTATTGTTGTTAATGGTATAGATCCGTGATGGCGAACCTATGGCACGTGTGCCACAGGTGATACGCGGAGCCATAGCGGAGGGCACACGAGCGTTGCCCACCAGCAAACCGGAAGTGCGGGAAAACGCACTTCCGGTTTGCCATTTTTTGCACTCCGGAGGGTTCAGGGAAGCTTCTCTGAACCCTCCAGAGTGCAAAAAACAGCCCAATCGCAAATCGGAAGTGCGTTTTCCCGCACTTCCGGTTTGCCCATTGTGCGCATGCGTGGGGGGGGGGGAATGGGCGTGGGCACGCGAACCAGAAAAGGTTCGCCATCACTGGTATAGATAATTCTGCTGTTTCGTTTTTTTCTCTTCTGGGATTTTTCTTCATGGGAGGCTAAAAACAGCAATGATATTCAGTATCTTTTTGATTCTTTAGATGTATGCTCTCATTGCCCACCAACGTATGAATCCATGTGTGCTAGAAGCTCTAGGCTTTTTCTAAAGAAAGCCATAATTTTTTTAGGAAGTCAGTTTTTACCAATTTATAAACTTGTTCTAGCCAGCCACAGAAAATCAGAATGTGGTCTCCAGAAATATCTACCCAGGATGGAAAGTCTACCTGGACCGTATGCCATTAGTGTTCCAATGCTGCCTTTTTTTTTTTTTTTTTTTGTTAGATCATCATGGACTCCAACATTACAAAGCAGGCACTGAATGAGATTGAGACACGGCACAGTGAGATCATCAAGCTAGAAAACAGCATCCGTGAGCTTCATGATATGTTCATGGACATGGCCATGTTGGTGGAAAGCCAGGTGAGAGCTGCTGCAGAAGGATGGGCTTCTTTACTTATTGGCGTACCAGGTAGCAACATTTAGTCCTGTGCTGATTAGTCTCTACACCAGGGGTGGCCAAACTATGGTTCTTTGAGGACCTGTGGACTTCAACTCCCAGAATTCCTGAGCCAGCCATGCATGCATGGCTGGCTCAGGAATTCTGGGAGTTGAAGTCCACAGGTCCTCAAAGAACCATAGTTTGGCTACCCCTGCATATTATCCTCTGCTAGAGATACTACAATGGTACCTTTGCACTGTAGTAGCTACATTAAATAGACGGTTGGGATAAATGACTTCGTTAGTTCTGTGGCCTGGATCACACAGATAAGATTTTTGTTGATACAAACTTCCCTGTACCACCTTGCTTTGAACATTTTAAGGTTTCATTTCATGACTTGCTCTGTTTACAGTGTGAACTCATTTTTGTATTCATGTGGTATATTAAAACATAGACTAACATAACTGAATGGCCCCCCCACAAAATCAAAGTTAGAGCTAAATATCTTTTCAATGTTATGCAAAATGCAATTATTTAGCTCTTATAGGACTTGGTTAAGCATATTGTTCAAATTATGATGGTCCAATGAGATCAAGCCCACCACATCTGATTTGTCCCAAATTTGCTGCAGTTTGAACTTAAAGATTCTCCGTAAGAAGGACAAGAGAAAATCCTGACCAAGAGGGAACAAGGAAGAAGCAAAGTGTAGGCATTTGATCCTGCAATTTTTCTTCCGTTATTGTGCAAAGCCCTACACAGTGTGATCATGCTTTGTATATTGTCACTAATAACTTTCTGGAAGAGCTACATTTGTGTGTATATTCTGTGGAAATAAGAGGGAATATCTGATAGGGTCTCCTACCCCAGATAATGTGGTGTTACAGTATTATTATTTCATTTTCTGGACCATTCTTCCTTCTGAAGGTTTAGAGCCAATTTTAGGTAATAAAGTAGCAATTCTTTTAAAAATTAAATTAAAACAAGGCTAAATAAAGTTCATTAAAAAAAAGGCAAGATAGTCTGTTCCTGACAGAGTTGTTGTTTGCAAATGCCTGGATGGATTGATGTGCTTTTATCTGATGTCAGAAGGACAGCAACATGGGGAAGACCTATACTTATTGAGTAAAGAGGTCCATAATTGGGGTGTTGTCGCAGGAAATGCTTTCTAAAAGGTTGGGTTGCATTGCAAATGTCTGTCTGTCTGTTTTTGTTTTAAACATGACCTCCTGGGAAACTTCAGTAATAGAAATGATGTGACATGGTCGATTTCTATATGCCTACCTGTGCAACCCATAGAAAGTGAAGCAGAGAGGGGGAACTTCAAGCATGGGGTGGTGGGCTCCGTTTACAGCAGTGTTTCCCAACCTTGGCAACTTGAAGATATCTGGACTTCAACTCCCAGAATTCCCCAGCCAGTGAATGCTGGCTGGGGAATTCTGGGAGTTGAAGTCCAGATATCTTCAAGTTGCCAAGGTTGGGAAACACTGGTTTACAGAAATAGGCAGAGAGAAAAGTAGAGGTACCATCCTTGCCCTCAAATACATTTGATTCCTGATTGTTTGGCCCTGCCTTTCTTCGTACTACTCCTGACCCCCCTCTTTCTATCTCCCACGCTACCATGCACACTCGGATAAAGCTGTTCAGGTATTGGCAGGTAATGCCTATTTTCCCAGAGTTGGGACAATTGCATGTCTATGCTGCATGGCTGCTTCATGATTCTGCATGCCCCTGCAGTATTGTTGGGAAGTGGAAGGGCGATGGGCAAGTGGCTAGCTAGCTTGTCTAGAACAGATGCTGCAGGAAGGAAGAATAAGTTGGGGTTACAGCATATGTGCTTCATGTAAAAAATTCAAGACTTGATCCCAGGAATCTAAGAGAGGTGGGCTGGATCCAAGGTAATTGTTTTCAGCTGAAAACAACACCAGATTCAATGACCCAATCTTTCCTTGCCTGGTGATCTCCCTCTGGTACTCAGTCTTGCTTGGGTTTCTCTTGATAGTTAAAAAAAATTGCTAGGCTAGTTAAGGTGATTAAGGCCTCACCAAGTTGCGTAATCCTCATCTCCCAGAATAGTCACCCACATGGCCATTGCTGGAAATTTTGAGAATTGGTCCATGCATCAGGAGTGGATGTGGGGGAGGCTGCAATTCTAGTATCTTATTCAACCTCAAAGGTGATCAAGGCAGATTGAAAGGGATCTCAAGTCAGCTAAGCCAAAATCATGAAAAAAACAGAAAGCGAAGGGCCTCCCCTTCCTCCCCCCCATTGTACTTTTCTGAGCAACAAAAAAGTTCCAGATACAGTCCCTCGACTTATGACCACAATTGAGCATGGAATCTCAGTCATTGAGCCAAGTGGTCATTAAGCGAGACAGCACACGAGTACTCATGATTTACTCAATGACTCAACACTCCCAGAGATGATCGTTAAACAATTGTGTGGGTCATTAAGAACAGTGGTCCCCAACCCCCGGTCCACGCCCCGGTACCGGTCCGCAGAACAAATGGTACCGGGCCGCCCTGCTACTGCGTCTTCTGTGCAGCGGCGGCGGCGGGTCCTGCGACTTTTGCGAGTCCTGCGAGTCCCGATAATAAGCGCAGGGACAGGACTCCTGCATCTGCCAACGTGCCCCGGCCCAGCTGATCAGCGTGGGGGCGGGGCTTCTGTGTGCGGCTCATCAGTATTGAAAGTATATTGAAAGAATAATCAACGCGATTATTCAGTGGGCCGCGGAAAAATTATCAAACGTTGACCGGTCCACGGCAATAAAAAGGTTGGGGACTACTGATTAAGAAGATGGAGTCCCAGATAAGGAGTACAGGGTGCCTGGCAGGGGAAATGCTGGGGGCAGGGGGGGGCGGGAGAGGCTCTGCTCAAGAGCTGAAAAATCTCCTTGCCAAAATCCAAGCAGGATTTTCGGCCTTTGGGGGAGACACATTCCACACAGCCTGTGCCGGGCCTTCCAGGGCCTACCCACCTTCCTGAGGCACTCTGTGCTGCTTACTTGATTGCATTGTCTCTCCATCTCTACTTGGATTTCAGTCCCCTCTCCTTTCTATGATCTGGCTGAAAGGGCTGCCTGCCAAAGGATGTCATCTCTGCTCCATGTGCGGAAAGGATCGCCTTTGTCAGGGTGCAGATATGGAGCTCAGATCATCAGGATCTGATCTTCATTTCTGCTCCCTGTGGAAGGATCTCATCTCTCCTTCCATAGGATGTAGAAATGGAGCTCAAAACATCAGAACCTGAGCTCCATTCTGCATCCCGCCAAAGGAGTTCAGCTCCCCTTGGCAGGCAGCTCATTCAGCCAGCTCCCAGCGACAGAGAGGGAGTCATCTTGACAGTTGGAAGCAGCTCACAACCTTCCCTACCAGCTTCCCCTTTGACTTTCTGGGGAAGCTGGCAGAGAAGATTGCAAATGGCGATCAGAACGATTGCAGAGCACTTGGCAGCCAGTCGAAAGATTGCCAAGCACCCAGATGGCAATCACACGACCATGGGATGAGACAGAGGTGGGTTCCTGCCTCTGATTGCCGGTGCGGTTAATAGCTGTTGTTCGGTGCAGAGCCGAAGACGCTGCTGCCGTTCGCGGAGCGGGAGCTTTCCCCGGGCGCTTTCCCCGCCCGTATGGATGCCGCCAATTGCGTTCTTTTGCCCTCTGCGCATGCGGAACGCTTTGCGCATGCGCAGAGGGCAAAAGAATGCAGTTGGCGGCATCCATGCGGGTGGGGAAAGCGCCCGGGGAAAGCTCCCGCTCCGCGAACGGCAGCAGCATCTTCGGCTCTGCACCGAACAACAGCTATTAACCGCACCGGCAGGATCCCACCTCTGGGATGAGGGGACATTTTACGATAGCCAGAACTACTTTACGGGCCATAAATCCCCCTTTCTGAGGAGGCAAAGGTCTTAACTTTGATCAGTCATTTAGCCAGAGAACTACTTGTAAACTTTACTTTTACAAGCATGTGTTGTATGTTTTAATGAGTGCTGCTTTGTGATAAATGTGGGGAGACATTCACTGCATGCACTTGTGGTTCTTTTCTTCCTGCCTCTTGGTATGCTGCCACAGCAGCTGTGCCTTTGTGATGATGAGTGCCTTTTATGGAGTAGTGTTTTCCTTTCTTTGTGTGTGTGTATGTTTTATTAGACAATAGAGTAAGACTCTAACAGGGGTGGCCAAACTATGGTTCTTTGAGGACCTGTGGCCTTCAACTCCCAGAATTCCTGAGCCAGCCATGCATGCATGGCTAGCTCAGGAATTCTGGGAGTTGAAGGCCACAGGTCCTCAAAGAACCATAGTTTGGCCACCCCTGCGTCTAGAATCTTTGTCTAGGCACCTCCACCCTATAATCGTGTGCAGATGAAAACACGGGAAAAGGGAGACCTTCGCCTCTCTAGCCTTGGAAAAGCATTTGGGATTCACATTGAAACTATAAATCCTGAATAAATAAAGAGTTGGAGAGTCTCAAATTCAAATCTGTTAACATCTGCCATTGAGGCCTCTTCAAAGTGAGAACTACATACGATAAAACAATAAAAGAAATTTAGAACAATAAAGCCTGAAGAGGACCAAGCAATAATGAATATTAAAGTAGTTTTTAAAATTAATTGTTGCTAAAGATTTTTCCTCTGCTGTTGATCCAAACATTTCTATCCTCTAGAGCTTTGTGTACACCAGCCAATGTGATATGGTGATGAAGATGTTGGAATAGGAGCAGAGAGATGTGAATTTGAATCTCTCCTCAAGTACAGAAGTTATCTGCAGGGGTCTCCAACCTTGGCAACTTTAAGACTTGTGAACTTCAACTCCCAGAATTCCTCAGCCAGCAAAGCTGGCTGAGGAACTCTGGGAGTTGAAGTCCACAAGTCTTAAAGTTGCCAAGGTTGGAGACCCCTGATTTGCTAGAGTATTTTGGGCTGGTCACTCTTAGCCCAAACTTTCTGATAGAGGAAAAAATAGAACGAGGGTGTACTTCGTATGACACTTTGAATTCCTCTACAAAAGGTGGGCTAAAAATAAAATAAATAAAATTTTAAAATGAGATAATTATTAACCTACCCATTTGAAGTCCTGAAATACATAACAGAAAAGCTAACAGGGATGAAGGCAGAAAAGGACAAGTGCCAGCTTAAAGATCACTTGTGATGCAGTGGCAGGCTGGGTCCAAGTAGAATAACTTGATGGAGCATGTTTTTCAGCTGAATTGATGAATAGCTCTGATGCCAACTCATTTTGCCATAACTTTTGAGGATAAAAGCTATTGAGGAATATGTACAGGTAGTCCTCGACTTGCGACCACCATTGAGGCCAAAATTTCTGTTGTTAAGTGAGGTTTGCTCCATTTTATGACATTTCTTGCCCAGGTTGTTAAGTGAACCACTGCAGTTGATAAGTTACTAACCTGGTTGTTAAGTGAATCTGGCTCCCCCATTGACTTTGCTAGTCAGAAGGTCGCAAAAGGGGATCCAGGACCCAGGGATGCTACAACGGTCATAAGTATGAACCAGTTGGCAAGCATCTGAATTTTGATCACATGATCATGGGGATGCTGCAACGGTTGTAACTGAAAAATGGTCACTTTTTTCAGAGCCATTGTGTCTTCGAACGGTCACTGAACAAACTGTTGTAAGTCAGGGACTACCTGTGTAAGGGGGCATGTGACATCAAGTATCCCAGTGAGGCCTCAGGATCCTCCCTGCCCCACATCCAGGGGTGAAATCCTCCCAGTTCGCTCTTACCTGTCGGTCGCCGCAGAGCCGAAGAAGCTGGTGGCGTTTGCGGCACGGGGCTGCCCCCGCCCGCTGCCCCCACCCACCTGGACGCCACCATTTGCGTTCTTTTGCCCTCTGCGCATGCGCAAAGCGTTCAGCATGCACAGAGGGCAAAAGAACGCAAATGGCGGCGTCCAGGCGGGCGGGGGAAGCGGGCGGGGGCAGCCCCGTGCCGCAAACGCCACCAGCTTCTTCGGCTCTGCGGCGACTGACAGGTAAGAGCGAACCGGGAGGATTTCACCCCTGCCCCACATCCAGCTCTAAACTCCCAAGTTTCAACCTTGTCATTCTGCTCTCTTTTGTTTCTTCTGTTGACAGGTCTAGCAGCAAATCCCAGGGTGAAAGAGGCTGAAAGTGCTGTTCCCACTCCATGTGGATGTGAGGAAAGAGGTAATAGGGAGAACCTCAACGTCCCTCAAGCCACGTTTTTTGAAATCTGTGTGCATCCCCCGTTGTGCAGGGCGAGATGATCGACCGCATTGAATATAACGTGGAACACTCCGTGGACTATGTGGAGAGGGCCGTGTCGGATACCAAAAAAGCTGTAAAGTACCAGAGCAAAGCCCGGAGGGTAAGCACTGGTCGGCGGTCTGTGCAGAAGGAGGAGGGGGGAGGGTGTTAAGCCATCCTGTAGTGTCCCAGAGATGCAATAGCCGGTGTGGGAAAGTATGGTGGTGAATAAATTAAGACTTGCACAGAAGCAAGCATTCTCTTCTCCATATTGTTCAAGGGTGTCAAACTCGATTGGGTTGCATCAGGGTTGTGTTTGACCTCAGGGGGCTGGGGTGGGTGTGGCTAACTCTACATCACTCGTGTTGGGGGTGCCTGTGGTGGCCTGACCACTCTGCCGGCGAAAACGGGCTTCCGAGCTCCGTTTTTGGCTGTGATGGCCTCCTGCAAGCAAAAACGGAGCTTGGGAGGGTCGCGTGTGGCCCTCGCGAGCTCTGTTTCCAGTTGCGACGGCCTCCTGCCACCATCTGCCAGCAAAAACGGAGCTCAGGGGGCCCTCATTCGGCCCTCCCAAGCTGTTTCTGCCTGCAGAAGCACCGTGGGCCGGTCCTTCACTGTTTCCAGGGCAACCCTGCGGGCCAGATCTAAGCACCCCACAGGCCGGATCTGGCCCCCAGGCCTTGAGTTTGACACCCCTGATATTGTTCAACAGCCCTGATTTGCCTTGAAATACATACACATAGATTGTGAAGTTCACCTGCTCTTCCCTAATCAACAAGCCTTTAGTACAGTGTTTCCCAACCTTGGCCACTTGAAGATGTCTGGACTTCAACTCCCAGAATTCCCCAGCCAGCGAATGCTGGCTGGGGAATTCTGGGAGTTGAAGTCCAGACATCTTCAAGTGGCCAAGGTTGGGAAACACTGCTTTAGCAGAAGCTCATATGTTAATCTTCCCATTTCTCTCGTGTGTTTTCTATTTTATTTAACTGGTCTTAAAAACTGTGTCGACCCTTCCCTTCCCATTTGTTGAGCATTGTTCTAGGTCAACACAATGGATTGCTGTTGGAAGTGGTCCTCCTGGTGTTGCTTTTCAAACACTGCAACTCGGCACCAGCCCTTGAAAATACATATATATTTTCAACACAGGCAGTTTATTTGTTTATTTTATCATAGTGTACATGCTGCCCCCTCCAAGGACTCTGGGTGGCTGACGATAAGATCGAAATCACAACAGTCAGAACAATTAAAATCAATCAAATAAAACCCCATCCTTTAGCTCAGAGATGGGGTACGGTGGCTCCTTTATGACTTGTGGATTTCAACAACCAACATGGCTGGTTCAGGAATTCTGGGATTTGAAGTCCACAAGTCATAAAAGGGCCATTGTTCCCCACCCCTGCCTTAGCTCTTAAAGCACAAGATACTTCCACTCTGTACCAGGCCCAAAGGCCCTTTGGAATAGCATAATCATGGCTGCATTTTGAAAGGACAGCTGGAAAGGGCCATCCTCACCTTGGGGACTGCCACTAAGGAGTCCTCCTCCCTGACCCCTTTCCATGGACCTCTCTCAGGAGGGACTCTAGCCTGCCCACGAAATGCATGAAGGGGATGGATAGATTCATTCTGTCTCAGACAAGCCTGAAGGTAACAAGGAACTGAACCATAAACCATGGGAAAGGAGCTGTGGTGGCGCAGTGGTTAGAATACAGTATGTGAAGGCTAACTCTGCCCGCAGCCAGGAGTTCGATCCTGACCAGCTCAAGGTTGACTCAGTCTTCCATCCTTCCGAGGTCGGTAAAATGAGGACCCCAGATTGTTGGGGGAAATATGCTGACTCTGTAAACCAGTTAGAGGAAGCTTGTAAAGCACTGTGAAGCGGTGTATAAGTCTAAGTGCTATTGCTAAGTGCTCTAAACAGACAATAGTCATTACCTTGAACTGGGCCCAGAGGTTAACTGCTACAGTTCAGCTCCTGTAAGATGACTGTTATTCTGCTGTGTCATCATTCATCATCCAGCAGGCCGGGAGCTGCATTTTGGACCAGTAATAGCTTCCAAACTGCCTTTCATGTCAGGCCCCTTAACCTAATTCATCTTAAAGCCAACAGGATTCTTTCAATATATTTTAAAGACATCTTTAACATTTTTACCATATACTTCAGCCTAAAGTAAGAATGAAGTCACTGCCTGCACATTTAACAATCAAAATATATGATATGAAAGGAAAAAGAGATGGAGGAGAAAGAAAAAGACACAGATTCCATTTCTTTAAGCCAAACTCGGCCACTTTAAGACTGGCTGGGGAATTCTGGGAGTTGGTCCATGTCACGGTGTGAATATTGTCAGTTGTATGTCTATGCAGGGTGATGCACCCCTATCCTAATATTATGGTACATTCCAATACAGGCAGAACACATGATATGAGTTGTACGCATGTGTGCATTCCTAAGTCACCATTATTCTCTTCTGCCTTAGCTGTTGACCTGAACGGTCGTGTTTTCTTAGCAAAGATGTAATTATTCAGGATTTATTGTTTTTGTACTCAAATATTTTCTATTAGACTTTTAATCTCGGCTTTATTTCTAACTGTCTGAATTCCAAGAAAAGATCTAAATCGCCTCTATGAGATCTTATTCTCATTTCAACAGTCCACAAGTCTTAAAGTGACCGAGTTTGGAGACCCCTGCTTTAAGCTGAATAAATCAAATAAAAACAATACCAGTCCTTCACCCACCTACCTAAATTCTGAAAAAAACATAACAGAAAAGGAACAGTGATGAAGGCATGCCGTAGGTGAGCTATCGGGAATCAAATCACATCAGGGAGTAGGGAAATTCCCTGGAATAGCCCTTGCTTCTCTTCTCCCTTTGCTGTAACTTTCTATGCAAGCTCAGGAACACCTCTCAAGTCTGCGTTATTGCTGTTTCCTCCTTTCCCTTGCAGAAGAAGATTATGATTATCATCTGCTGCGTCATTCTGGGAATTGTCATTGCTTCTACTATTGGCGGGATTTTTGGCTAAAAGCCTGCAACCATCCGAGAATATCGTTTATGAAAGTAAAGGAGATGAATAGGAGCACCGGAGCCACCCAGCCCACCACCCACTTGGGCCCATCCAAACCCTATAGCCGCCGTTGGAGAAAACTGGCGGACCAGCACTCTCATCTCTAATGCATGATTATTTGTGTTAACACTATGTGTTAAGTACAGTGTACGTGTTGGGGGAGGAATGGTGCTGGGGGTGGGATGGTGGGAAGGCAGTGTGTGCATGACATGCTCAAGGTTTCGGCAGTTCCACCACCTTTTGACCTCTTCTTCCCCTTCCAGTGAAGTCCTTTCTTCTCCCCAAAATAAAAAATTGCTATGACAGCTATGCAGAGTTAATCCAGTCCCTGCCCTGGCAGGGACAAGGTCTGGTCATCATCTGTCACCAGAACTGTGTCCTCTGCGTGGCTGCTTGTAAGATGTAGGGGAGCCTCTTTGGCAATAGCTGTTAGCTCCAAGCAGGTCAGTCTTCCTCTTTTTTTAGCCATGGGCAAGGACCTCTTTGTAGTGTTTCAGGCCTGTTCATCTAGAGTATTCTGTATTTGTTTTTAATTCTGCAGCTGCCCTGCCAGGAGTAAGAGATGGGTATGGTCCACCAAGCCCAAATCTGTGTCTTCCACAGTTCTGCCCTGAGCGCCATTTCTGTTCAGTGAAAACCTCACCCCCTTTTTTCAATTTCTGAAGAACCACCACCACCACCACCGGGCTTCTTTTCTCTTGCCTTCCTGTAAGCAAAATGTAATGTATTTCTTTAAAATGTCATTCAAGGTTTGTTTGCTTTAAAAAAAGCAGAAAGGTGATCTGCAATGTGAAATTAGGACAAAACCACTAACAATTACTTCTAAACTACCAGCTAAATTGGAGGAGTCAAAGGTAAGCTTCACCACATCCAGTGAGGTCTTCTGGATGTTAAGCAAGGGCTGGTGGATGATGAAATGGGAATTTACAAATGCATATTTTGGAAATGTGTTCCAGACAAGTTGCAGCTCCTCCGTCATACAGCACAACAAATCTGAGCTTAAAATATTATGAGAAGCACCATATATAGAGGGTCTATTAAAATGTTTGTGGCACTAATGTTTCCATGGCATTCCTTGGCCCAGAGGTGGGTTCCTGCCGGTGCGGTTAATAGCTGTTGTTCGGTGCAGAGCCGAAGTCGCTGCTGCCGTTCGCGGCGCGGGGGCTTTCCCCGGGCGCTGCCGCCGCCCGTATGGCCGCCGCCATTTGCGTTCTTTTGCCCTCTGCGCATGCGCAAAGCATTCTGCATGCACAGAGAGCAAAAGAACGCAATTGGCGGCGTCCATGCGGGCGGGGAAAGCGCCCGGGGAAAGCTCCCGCACAGTGAACGGCAGCAGCGTCTTCGGCTCTGTGCCGAACAACAGCTATTAACCGCATCGGCAAAAACAGGAAGGAACCCACCTCTGCCTTGGCCCTTACCTTCTGTCCCAATTTTTTAAAAAAATATTTTATTTCAAAGTTGGCTTTTTGGTCCTTATATGTTTGGAAATAAAATTGTGGCTGCAAAAAAGATGAAGGTTAATCAGGCTGGTAGTAAACTTTTTAACAATTGAGTTAGAAAGGAAATAGAATTCTCACTCATTTGCCCTCTGGTAAATGGGTACTTTGTGACTGGGACAAGGGCACCTGTGGCGTGTTGAAAATCCAGTTATGCCCACTGGAATAAAACAGCTGAGGACCCTGCCTTCAATGAAGGTTGGAATTGTATCAACTGTCGTCATGCCTGCAATATACGTGTTGGGTGCTTGAGCTATGCCAGAGACCGAAACCTCCTTGGCCTTGAATTAGCCTCTTTGTGCTTAAGACCAACTGGGCTTGTCCAGCTTCTGCCACTGTAAAATTTGACTATCAGTACCTGAGTATCTGACTCTTTACCTGTCCACTGCATTGTCCAACAGTAAAAGGCTCGTTATTAATCTAGTTCCACATTCTTTTCTTTCCCGTGGGCTAATTGAGGATTTCACCAGGTGGTTCTTGAGAGAGAAATGCAGACTGCGCCACATTTCCTCTTAGATGAGCTGCCTGGAACTGCTTCTAATGACGAAACCTGTGGGGTCGGCCATCTTCTCCCTCTTATATGTCACAAGCTGCCTCCTGTGATTATTCCAAGCTACCCAGAAATTGCCAAACCTTCACCCCACCTCACTGCTCTCTATTCTTAACTTAGCTCTTCCAGCTGCCTCACAACACCAGCAGTATCTTTCATACAATAATGCAGTAAAATTCTGGACCAAGAACCTGCTCTCCTATCCTCGCCCCTAAGGGATGTTTGCTTCTCATCGTAGTTTGCCTTAGTCAGAAATGGCTTATTGGGGAACAAGAAACTCCCAATAGAGTCTGCTGAAGGATAGAGCGCTCACGTAATCCTCATTGCAGGGATCAGTCAAGACGGAGTGACGTAGCACAGATGAGCTTCGAAAACCATTTGTGCAACCTTGCAATTCCAGAACTAAAACATGGTTAGGCGAAGTTCACGCTTGAAAGATCGGTTGCAGATATTGGCTCCTCCCTGCCAATAGGTGATTGTGTTTTTCTTCCATAGTAGTCAGTAAATATTGAAAATAACCTCTCTGTTGAATAGTTATAATCAAGCTTCAAGTTTGCTCATGGCAGTTCCCCCACCTTCTGAAACTGTTAAGCCGCTTCCTTTATTTCCCCCGGTTTGGGTGACCTTAAATTAACTTTTCTACGATCAGCACGGGGCAAAAGCTCTGCTGCAGCACTAGGGCAGCTACTGCTCCTCCCTCTATTCACACCTTCCTTTGTTGCATGTCAAAAATAGAGCTGTTACTAGGATGTCTGTGCTTCAGGAATCTCTCCAGATACTGAGAGAAAACGTGTCAATCATCTTTAATCTTTTTAAAAAAACAAACCCTCTGAAGTGCCACTGTAGTCTCACCTGTTGCAGTATTCAGCGTTCTTGCAGGGGAAGACATTTCACCTATGCTGTCATAGAGGCCTCCCCAGGAGTTGTAATGTTGCTGTACAATGTGAATTAAGTGCCCTTGTCTCTTGTGGCCCTCCAGCCTCATTTTCCAGCTTGGGGAATCTGGAACTAATCCTCTATTGCCTCCTTTCAACATTCCAGCCTCCTGGTTTTTTTGTTTTGTTTTGCTCAATTTGTCCCCAAACGTCTTTCCCTCCACCATCTCCAAACTTCAGGAGGGAAACGGCTTTCTTTTATGAATGAACTTTTATGTAGAATAAAGAATATTTATATCAAGCATGTCATCCTTTTGAGTCTTCTGTGAACCGGAACATAGAGGAGGGGGGGGGGGGATAAGCTGTACTTACACGACTTCTGAGATGGTTATATAGAATTTAATTTGAAAAGTGTACACCTCTTGAATTACCGTATTCATTACAGCACATAAGTATTCAGGTTTTCCTACTCCTGGAAATGAGATGAAAGCAGAACCCCATGCCAAGTAACTAACTTACTAAGATATTTTCTGGTTTCTGATATGGTACACACACCTTTTTCAAATGTCACTAGCTAGAAAAGCTTAAATAGTGCTTTGTTTCTTCACTGATTTGCTTCTGCTCAGCCCAGAGCTCAGATTAAGATGGGGTCCACCAGCACTTTTTTTAAGGCATGCAAAGTAAGGTGCTTGATGATCACCTAAGCCCAGATTTTTGCTAATTTTGCTAATATTTAGCTTGATGGTGTCCTAAACACAGATTTTTGCCTGTGTTGTTGGTTGTGGTCCAGAATAGCTACACGGCACAATGTCAGTTTTATCATTCGTCCAGCTTTTAAAGTATTTTAAATAGAAATCTCAAAATACATCGGGGGCTGTTGATGCTCCCCGCCACTTGCACCAGCTTAAACCAACTAGCAATGACACAGAATCCGTTTCCAAGATCTCATTTAATTGAGAGTTGGGAGTAGTAAAACCAACACAACCTAATCAGGAACCAAAGGAGGTTCTGAGAATCGGGTAGCAAAGAAACATAGTTAATTGTCTGGGTCCCATATTCTCTGTGAGGGTGTTCTTTTTAAAGGGGTAGGAGCAAAGAAGGGACTGTGGCCAGCCTGGAAGTCTTCAGCAGCTTCTGTTCAATTTGCTTCCTCCTTTTCCACCCCACAACAAAAGAGCCCAGCGCCAAAAAACTCCAAAGAACGACTTCAGTCCAATTAGCAGGAAGTCAGAAGTGAGGTTTCCGCTTTCGACCTGTGTATTTTGTGTCTGCTCTCACATTCCTGCAGAGGAACCATAAAAGAAAACAAAGTAAGAGTGGGCAAAATGCAAGAAGGGAGATCTAGGAGGATGTTTTTGGTTTTTTTTTGCAAAACTTCAAATGGGGGAGGAGAGAATCAAATTGACAACTTTGGTAACTCACAATTATCAACATTTTTTTGGAAAGGCAAGAGGCACAATGGGCATGGAAAGTGGTTGGGGCTATATCACACACAGGAGGAAGCCAGCCCCCCCCCCCCCCCCCCCGAGATTTAAGTAGCTTAAATCTAATTTAGTAGAATGGTATGCTCTATCCTTTTGGCATGATGTAATAGGCGTGGGTTGGTGCACCGTATGAATGACCTACTGAGGATTTAATTGTCTCTCTTCTGTCCCATGATGAAGACAATGTCACAGGTGTAAAAACAAGGCCTCTGGCGTTGTGTCTCTCTGCCCATTATGATTTTCATGAGGGTAGCTGAGACAGTCACCAATCCTGGCTTTCATCCTGATCATGCTCCAATAGATTCTCAGCCTTTTGGCTAAGATCATGTACAGTATTTTTATTTATTTATTTATTTATTGTTTTAAAATAGTGATCAATAAATGAAAAGAAGCAATGTAATACTGCACTTGAAAATTAAGTGCGATGTCAAGTGTAAATTGTATTTTACGTTTTGATGGGGCAAAAATGATACCTGGGAAAGGGAAATGCTAACCTCCTTTGCAGTAGCAGCTGCTTTTTCCAGTAAACTGGGTAAAACAACCACAGAAAGCCTGACTAAGCCATCTGCTATTAGATGTTGCCAGAACATTTGGCTGCAAAAGAGATTGCAAGGTCAGCCATGTCATGCAAACACAGCTTTCATATCTGTTTCCTGCCTAAAAATGATAGGAAACTACACCAACAATTCTCAGCTATTTTAGTTGGTGGGATCTGCCAAGCCTCCCAAAAAGAGAGGCCAGATCCTACTCTGAGGCCATAGGTTACCACCTGGGCCCATTCTCTGGGACATAAAGAATCTTGATCTGAAGGAAGATGCAGAGTTCAGACTTACCTGCCCTGTCGTCGTCGCCGTTCTTTTTTCTCCAACACCCAGTCTCTACTCTTCTTCACTGACTTCCCTTTGGCATTTCTAAACCGGATCCTTGAGAGAAAAAAAATCAAATCACAAATATTATCAGTTGTTACTTTAGTTCAATGCCAAGTAGCCTCAGAAAACAGCAAAACATAGAATAGAGCAAAGAACCAATACAAAAATTATCACTTTTTCAAAGGTCCTTCAATGGACTTTAAAAGGTCCTTTAAAAGGTCTTCCAACAAGTAGAAAACTCAACAAATTGCTCAAAGTCTTTATCAATTGTCAACTGGGGCTATAACTGAGAAGGCCCCACTTTTAAAAGAGGCTCATCTAGCCTGCTAAGGGGAAAATCAGAATAAAGCCTCAGGTTAGTCCATATAGAAAGATGTGATTTCCCTGAAATGACTAGAATTTAAAAAAAAACACCTTGAGGGTGGAAATGAAGTAACAGCATAGGGCCATGATGGTGAACCTATAGCATGCATGCCAGAGGTGGCACACAGCGCCCTCTCTCTGGGCACACGAGCCGTCGCCCTTACTTAATTCCACCGTGCATGCACATGCGCCTCCTGCCGGCCAGCTGGTCTTTGGGTCTCTGCTGTGCATGCAGGGGGACGCATGCAGGGGGTCGCGCATGCATGCACAGGGCACATGCACGGGGACTGCATGCGTATTGCATTTGGGGGGTTCGGGTGCACATGCACGCATTTACATGCGCATACGCATGCTTTGGGCACTCAGTCCGGAAAAGGTTAGCCATCACTGGCATAGGGACTTATTGTATAGTATATTACTAGAGTTTAAAAGACCAATGCAACAAATGACAGAAACTATTCCAACCTTACTCAGGAAGGTTGTTGGATTTCGTTTTTCTAACTCCCAACCAGTATTGGGAGAGAACTAGATTAGATAAGGTTGGGCTACACATCCACTAATTCATATTACTGACCAAATCAGAGCATTTCCATTAGCAGCATGTCAGAGGCAGGAAAACATGGCAATTAGGCTGTTGATTACCATGACAATGATCCTCTGGCTATTGATGTTTGTCTCTCCTCCAAGCCACGAAGAAGGGGAATGCAGCCTTTCACAGCTTTAGGGAGGAGGAGACGTTGCAGATTTGCCTATCAAGCCCACACGCCATAGAAGATATTCAACTGCAAACAGCCCTTGCTTTAGACAACTTGCTTATAGGCTCTGCTTCTCCCAGGACCCCAAAAGACAAACTACTCCTGCTCTTATTTTGCAGTTTGGGCTCTGAGGTAAAGAGGTCAATTCAGTATGAACCACCCTAAACCCAATGGCCTCCTGCTTCCAGTTCCGGCCTTGGTACCTTTCATTGGTGAACTTGGCCTGTGTGGTCTCTTCTTCACTGCATTCTGTACCAAGACCCTGCCAAAACCACAAAATAAAACAATCCATATGAATTTAACCAACCACGAAAAACATGACAAGATATCAAGTGTGTCAGCCTTACAAGGTAGTCCAGACAAGAAGTACACCAGCAGTGGGTTCTATAACCTGTTACTACCGGTTCGTGTGCGCGCATGCGCAGAAGTGTCCCGTGAGGGTGGGCAGAGCCTCCCGCCGCTGCCGCTACTGGTTCACAGAACCGGGCCGAACCGGGAGCAACCCACCACTGAAGCACACCCAAAAATACTAGCTCTAACTTTACCTGAAAGGTTACATTATCAGAATCTTGCAAGTCTGAAAGTATTTCTCTCCCACCTCATCTTTGCAATCCAAGAGACTAAAGAGGATTCTTTCTGAGTTATTTGCCATAGCCACATTCCTTCTCTGGACTCAGCTGCCGTTTGCCAGATTGTTGTCTGGCCTCAAGATCATTCTTACAGACCATTACACAGGGAGGTACAATGAAGTGGTCCAGGCAGTGAACTTAAAAGCCACAGACCATCTTAACCTGGGAGGCTCAATGACCATGCTTAGCAGAGATCAGATATTGCTTAAATGTTCCAACGTGTCATTCTGGAGCAAAAAAACCATACCTCTTAGTAAACAAAATACTCTTTAATTTGACAAGAATTGAAAATATGCCTTTCAAAAGACAAGCATTTGGAAGTGAGATAGGTGCCAGAGGAATTAAAGGCCATCTCATGTGTCAAGAATCTTTGTCTTTCGTTGTGGAAAAGAAGTGTTCTAGATTAAAGCAGTTCAATTTTCCCATCAATTTTATTACCTTTGGTAATACATCAGTTATGCCAGCAAAGAGACAGAGAAAGAATCTGTAAAAAGAAAAAGATAAGTAGAATATCAAACACACACATGGAAAGAAAGGAACTTTTAAAATAACTCCTCAAAGGTCAAAGGAGCTACTCTACTGAAAGATGATTTGAAAGATATTTTGGTGCCATCTAGTACTGACTCTTAGAAGAAATCAAAGACCTCCAGAAGAGGGGGCCTTTTCTGCTATCTAAAAAGGATCCAGTACTGAATAGTGGTCCCTCCTCATCAAATTATTTTCTAAATGAAGTGCCGGGAAAAGAGAAACATCAGATTTATTTCAATGAATTGAACAGCCCTGCAGAACTGCATGAGATGACTTGGAATGTTCTATGTCCTTAAATTTCCCACAAGAGCTGAGATCTGAACATGTCTGCCCTGTTAGATTGAAGGATCTCTCATAAAAAGTGTCTCAAGAGCGGGGTCCTTACCTAACTGTAGACAACCTATTAAACCATAATATTGTTTGCTACAATTGAATTTTCACAAGAAGTAATCAATTACCCAAAAACCTGAAGCTACGCGTGCACTGAACTGATCAGAGAGATTCATATCGCTCTTGATCCAAAAACTTCACCCAGTGTGCATTGTGGAGCATCCCCATCTCCCCGGAACCTGAAGTACCAACCTTCCCCCAGATAGCAAAAGACTTACTTTTTGGCTTTGGTACTATTGGGGTAATCTACCACCATGCCACCCGTGAAACCCGCCTTCATGGCTTGGGTGGTGATGAGCTCCAGCTGCCAAGAGAAAGAACCTCAGTGGATCCGAGAACCTCAGTGAATCTACAGACCTCCCTCTTGAGGATGGGAAGCGCCAGGCTCCCTCGTCCAATAGCACTTTCTACACATTCCACACCCTCCTCTAGTCTTACAAAGAAACTTGCCCTTTTTAAAATTTGCTTCTGCACTTTTACTGGGCCTTAGCGCAGGGATTGGCAAACTTTTCTGTAAAAGGTGAGATCCTACCCTCTTGCACTTTCATACCAGCCCCTGGTATGGCTGGCAGATCTGCAAGCCAAGAAGTGTGGCAGCTATTGAAAGCCACCAGTTTACCAGCAAGGAGGCTGCTGATAAGATGCTGCTGCTCAAGACACTCCACCCCTAGCCCTGCACCTTGCCCTGGGAGCTCAACTTTTGGCCTGGGCTTGGCAATCTGCTTTCTGCCCGCCTATCCACGCATCTGCTCACTTTGCAAACTGCATGAAAAAAAGATAAGAGATTGTAGTTTGCCAGCCCCTAGATCAGTTAGAACTATAGATAGCCCATATGAAGAAATGCCCACTCTAAAAACTAAATGCAAACCATTTTAAAGCTAAGCACAATAGGAACATCCCAAAGGTGCTTTTTCAAGAGGCAACTGGACTTTCTGGGTTTTCTTTGAAGATATTTCGCTTCTTCTTGGATGAGAAGCGAAATATCTTCAAAGAAAAACCAGAAAGTCCAGTTGCCTCTTGAAAAAGCACCTTTAGGACAACCATGACCTGGATGACTCAGAATCTCCATAGACACAATAGGAGCATCTTTTTTTTCTTTTTCTCTCTCCTTCCCCAAATTTCCTATACCAGTGATGGCGAACCTTTTTCCCCTTGAGTGCCGAAAGCGCGCGCACGGGCGCTATTGCATGCGCACGCGTGCCCACACCCATAATTCAATACCCCTCATGCGCCCTGCCCCTGCACGGGTGACACCCCCCCATTTCCCAACTTCCGGTGGGCCCGTTAGGCCCGTTTTTCGCCTCTACCCAGGCTCCAGAGGCATTCTTGGAGCCTAGGGAGGGCAAAAACGCCCTCTCCCGCCGCCCGGAGGCCCTCCGGAGGCCAAAAATGCCCTCCCAGAGCCTCCGCATGAGCCGTAAATCAGTTGGCCGGCACGCACATGCATGCTGGAGCTGAGCTAGGGCAAAGGCTTGTGTGCCGGCAGATATGGCTCCGCGTGCCACCTGTGGCACGCGTGCCATAGGTTCGCCATCACGGTCCTATACCATTGACAAGTATTGCCAGGATAGGACTCAAGTTTCCTTTTTCCCCAGAGCACTTTAGAGATTCCCTGCTCTTTAAAACCAAAGTAGTAGTAAAAACAAAAGCAAAAACAGGGGCATGGCTTCCTCGTGTCTCTCTAAATGCCGTCTGCCTCTTATACGGCAGAAGCTCACATTTGCAGGGTATATGCAGAATTAATATTAGGATATATTCACATTAAAAGGTGTGAATAATGTTAAAACGGTGTAATTCTCCTAAATTATTCCAGCAGAAGTATGGAAAACACGGACTTGCCTAATTCGATCAAGCAACCAAGATCAGCTCTTGCTGATCTACCGACACAATGCGTAGACAACCTCCTACACGTTACCTTCCTATACATGCCTTCCTACTCAGTAGGTTCCCCCCCCCCCGACCATACTTGGAGAAGGAGGCGCTACTCACGGTCACTGATGCCCTTGTCACCTCCCGTTTGGACTACTATAATAAGCTCTACATGGGGCTACCCTTGAAGAGTATTCGGAGACTTCAACTGGTGCAAAATGCGGCTGCGCGTGCTGTGGTGGGTGTTTCAAGATACACCCACATAACACCTATACTCCGCCAGCTGCATTGGCTGCCCATCGGTCTCCGGGTACAATTCAAGGTGTTGATCATCATCTTTAAAGCCCTTCATGGCTTAGGACCAGGTTACCTGTGGGACGGCATTCTACCTCATAGTTCCCTTCGACCGGTCAGGTCCCACAGAGTGGGTCTCCTCCAGGTCCCGTCAACCAAACAATGCCGGCTGGCGGGGCCTAGGGGGAGGGCCTTCTCTGTAGGGGCCCCTGCTCTCTGGAACCAACTTTCCCCAGAGATCCGAATCATCCCCACCTTGCTGGCCTTCCGAAAAGCCATTAAGACATGGCTCTTCCTGCAGGCAGGGTTCTGAGACAATTTACATCTGAGGTCTCCCCCATGTACGTATGGTGTTGTATGTTTTTCTTTTTAACTTTTTAAAAATTGTTTTTAATTGTTTTTTATTCTCTGGTGTTCTTTAAAATGCTGTACGCCGCCCTGAGTCCTTAGGGAGTAGGGCGGCATAGAAGAACTCCAAAATAAAATCAATAAAATCAATAAGGCACAAACCTGCTGAGAGTTTTCCGGGTATAACTGTAGAACAGCACGAGCTCCTCGGGCCTAGAGAACAAAATGTCAGTTATATGTGAGATCTTCCAATCTGGCCATGATCTTATTTATGAGAAATAAATATTGAAGCAACTTTTGTCAAAGATTAATGGTTAATCCAGCCCGATATCATCTGCTTTGAATGGCAGTGGAATCAATTTCCCCCCAGCTCTTACTATCCAAGATCATAGTTTCCTGAAAATTCTAATATCTTCTTCATGCCAAGTTTACTCCACCCTAAGCTATGGCAGAATTTTTTCCCACTCTCGTCCTTAAAACTCAGCTGTATCTAAGCAGCAGTGGTGGAGGAGCATTACTTCCCTACATACTGCAGAAGCTTTAGCCTAATGTTACTCAACCTTGGCACCTTTATAACATGAGTGGACTTCAACTCCCAGGTTTCCCCAGCCAGCATTGCTGACTGGAGTATTCTCTGAATTGGGAGTCCCCACATTTTAAAGTTGCTGAAGTTGAGAAACATTGCTTTAGCCTCTGAACCTTCTTTGCTAGGGAAGCCTAACCATTAGAACAGCTGCAATTTCCATTTGACTCCAAGATCAATCTTCTTATTGATCTGAACACAGAATGAAGACTGAACTCTTCTCCAAGTTTTCTCAGAATAGCAAAAGGGAAAAAGGGGGGAAACAGAACCTGCCTGCTTCATCATGTTTCAAGTCACTACCCGTACTTCTAAACCATATTGCTCCACCTCTCCCTCTCTTACTTTCCTCCTCTCACCTTGCTTATACTTTATATAACAGCTAATTGTTAAGCTGTAAAATATAGATAGGATCTCTTACCTTTCTTAATTAGAAACCTTAAAGGGGGGGGGGGGAGGTTTAAATAACAGAAAAACAAAACTTTACCAGAGCAGTATATAGAGTTGAGAAGAACCGATACAGGCGCTTTGGAGGGCTGTGAGTTTTCTTATCAGCATTACAGAGCCACTGAACTGCAGAAATACTGCAAAAAATAATTCAGGACAGTGAATATATTTTCCCTATCTTGTAGTACAGGGGTCTTCAACCTTGGCAACTTTAAGCCTGGAGGACTTAAAGCAAAGCTGGCTGGGGAATTCTGGGAGTTAAAGTCCACCAGGCTTAAAGTTGCCAAGGTTGGAGACCCCTATTGTAGTAACTGGTTATTGGTGATGGTTGTTACAGATTCTTACCTGATACAGCCATCAAATGTTCCAGGTCGGAAGGGAATCCCCTGGCCCATATCTGCTAGCATCAGGTCTCCCTCCACTTCTCTCTCCATGGCTACATCTAATTAGAATAAAGAAAACAGGAAGCTGCTATTTCCCAGGCATGAAAGTTTAGCTAAGGAGAGAGCAAAAAAAAAAGAGGTCTACTCACCAAGCATTGCTGGACTGATGTCCATACCAACCCAACAGTGCCCTTCTTCAGAGATATAATCACCACTTAAGCCAGAGCCACAGCTGATAGGAAAAGCACAATTAGGACAAATAAATATCTACTCTCTTTTTCACTAAACAAGATAGGGTGAAGAATTTTTAAAAAGTGTTAAACCCTGGAGATATATTGTGTTACTCAAAAGAATCTTACTAGGTTTAATGGATCAAAGCAAAGCTACCCCTAAATGGAAAACTCACCTATTTTAAAATGAAGATATGATTAATGGGAGAGGGGAAGAATTGCTTTAATACTTTGGGAATTTACAACTGTTTGAAAAGTGGCTTAAATTTACAAACATCCCCCCCCACTTATAATTCTACTAATCACACTGTTGAATCAGGGTAATAGCAACCTATTTCACTGATCCCTTCTCCCCAAAATTGCCAATTTCAGGACATAATATGTCAGTATAGGCAAGGCAGAAACTTTGATTTGGTTCTTGATACCACAGTGGTATTCTAATACACAATTTGCACATTTGTTTCCATCTGGAGGGACATCAGACAACATTTAACTGGACGATGAGCTGCAGCAAATGGCACAGCACACAGTTTGCTTGGGAGGGAGGCAGCCCAACATTCTACGTTTCTACATTTAAATATGGAGAAAATCTTAGAATGGTGGTCACATGAAAGCCATCATTCCACCTTCAACCTGGCAGAGCTGCTTTCAGCTGAATGTAACAATGGACGTAATGGGACATGATCCAACACTTTAAATTACCATTTAAAGGTAATTGCTGCTCTTCTAAAGAAGGGCTTTTGATATATAGCCAGTCATGCTTCAAGGAGACTTTTAAAATTTAGATACTAAATGAAGTCTCAGAGCTTATATTGATTGTGTGGGTGGGCAATGCAAACATGGTATCACTTCCCTAGGAAATAAACTTAAAAACCCATTCCTATTCTGGAATTCTGGGAGTTGAAGTCCACCAGGCTTCAAGTTGTCAAGGTTGGAGACCCCTGTTGTAGTAACTGTTGTCCCTTAAGAACAACAAAACAAATTTACCCAACATCCAGCAAAAAACATGGACGGTCGTCTGGGAGACCCAACAATTCCACTGCCCGTTCAGACATCTGAGACTGAATCTCAATCATTCGAGAGCTAGAGGATGGAAATTGAATATATGAGTGCCATCAAGAAACAAACATACATACAACACCGTATTCTCTTGAACGCTCATAGGGAAATGTAAGCTTCTTTTTAACTCATTCCTGAAATTGCAAGAAGATGCCTATGCACAAACAATAAGCAATCTATTCCTGGAACTCAGGAGAAGAAATGGTACATGTTGGCACAGTGGTCAGAATGCGGTATTGCAGGCTAACTCTGCCCACTGCCAGCAGTTCGATTTTGACTGGCTCAAGGTTGACTCAGCCTTCCATTCTTCCGAGGTCGGTAAAATGAGGACCCAGATTGTTGGGGGCAATAGGCTGACTCTATAAACCACTTAGAGAGCGTTGTAAAGCACTATGAAGCGGTATATACCAGTAAGTCTAAGTGCTATTGCTACATTAAGAAAGACAAGGTGGGTCAGTCCACTATAATGATTTTTTAAAGTGGTTTTGGGTTTTTCCCCTTTCAGGTTTCCCCCCATACAGAATAGAGACAAAGAGAGGCTGCTAACAACCACATGAGGCTACCTAAGTTTCTCTCCCTATGATAACTCCCAATGAATGTGCCAGATGGACAAGTGTTTTTCCAATACTCACAATATACTTAGCATCACTCCTTTTAGGGAATCATTCCCTCTTCAGCAACACATTCAAGAACCTTTCATGTTGGCACATCTATTTCCATTCTGCAAAAAAGCCCAATTTCCCTTGACACATTCACACCAAACTTATAACTGCAATTTAATGTGATAAGGGAAGATCTACCTGACTACCTTCTTTGTAATCTTCTGAAATTGTTTTAATCTATTTTGATCTATTTTTCAGTAAAAAAAGATACAAAAAATGTCAAGAGTACTCTTATCTTTTAAGTACAATGTATCTAAACCTGAGGAGACACAGATCTCTGAGAAACCTGACAATGTACTATGTTTCAAAAACTCTAAATGTGTTTTGTAACTAATAACCTAATGGCTTAAATAAAATGAAGATATATCCACATATTGCTTAATATATAGCATAGCTTATATATTGTATGCATTAAATATGACGAACTGTGAAAACCCAATGGATTTTATTTTAAATTAGCTATTTGGAAATTTTAACTGATGCACTATGTATTATGCAAATGCTATGATTGATTTGAGTTTTAAAAATATATAAATTTTATAAATAAGCTGCTTCTCACAGCCCAAGATTGCCTTACTTATGTGTGTATTTCCGAGCTTCAGCTTCATCATAGAACTAGGGAGAAAAGGAAAATAGAAATGAATAAAAGGAAATCACAAAAAAAGTTTTGCTGGATCAATTCAAGCGCCTTTCATCCTTCCTTTGGAAAGGTCATTAAAGCGAGATGAAAGCAATTCATCTGTTAGATTATGTCTTGTAAATAACACAGATTTTCCTTTCACTCCTGATTATCCTCCCCATCCCAATTTTTTTTCCTGCCAATAATACAATTTGACAATGACAAAAAGTTATTTTCTTACTGCTCCTATGGAACAACTGGATTTTCACTTTAAATTATCAAGAGATCATAAACAGCCCCTGTGCTATTTTTCCTTCCCTAGAGACTTCCTGGTAATACATTACAGATGCTGCCTTGAGCCTCATAAGAGCAGAACACCAACAGCTCTATTTGTCCCTAGAAGCAGAAACTGGAAAAACAGTGTGCTTCCAAAAATGGAAAATCTATTCAGTTATTTCAGATATGTTGCTTCTTCAACATATTTTTGTCCCCAAAAATGGCAGTGTATTTCACAGTTTAGATGAAAGGCTGGACCTGTAACCTGAGTCAAAGCAAGATGGAAATAAGGAATACTGTAACAGTATTAAGAACTTGAATGGATCCATTTTATTTCATTCCCCTCCTTTCCATGGTGACCAACCAAAAGCCGAATAAACAATACCATAGGCCCACAGGGTCTTTAAAAAGAGTTCCCTTCTTCATCAACCTGGAACTATGAAGCAGACTGAATATACAGACTCCATTCCACATTACTACATTATTAATCATAAGAACCATCCTACAGGATCACATTGTCAGAATTCAAACACTGGGACACAATGAAATAATCAATTTCAGTGTTCAGGGATTTAATGCATTACATTTACTTGTTTGGTGGACTAAGAAAGTACCATTCCAGGCTGCCTCTACGGTACTAACTGAAACAAGACCAGCACAACACATGTAACATGTATGATTACATTACTTTCCAAAGATGTATAACTGGGGAATCTCAATCAGAAATGGGAGCTTCTGGATTAGGAATGGGCTATTCTAAATCCTTCCAGAGTATAACTTGGAAAGAATTGCCATTCTTAATAGCTATTCTCCTATTCCTTACACTTGTTCTGGCATCAAGGTCGCATTTCAGCTTTAATGCATCAATAACTACGATAGTTTGTTTGTCCAAGATCCCCAAGGAGCAGGCAGTGAGCAAATCAGCAAATCAGGGTTCGAAAGAGAAGGGGAAATGCAACACAGAAACCAGGGGTCTCCAACCGTGGCAACTTTAAGCCTGGAGGACTTCAACTCCCAGAATTCCCCAGCCTGGGAGTTGAAGTCCACCAGGCTTAAAGTTGCCAAGGTTGGAGACCCCTGGGATAGACTGCCTTTGAGCACTGAGGTGCCACTGGTTAGCTCCCAAGACTGACGTACACGAGAATTTCCACCTCTTCCCTATGAAACAGCGCTGTCTTCCCACTCTGCTGCTACAAGGCTTATTATTTCTTTTCTCACCAGCTCAGGGGGCCCGCGATGCTCAGGCCTCTTTCCGCAGGCTGCCATGCTGCCTACCTTCGTACGTCACTCTTACGCGACGCCGACTCCGTTAGAGCCACAGAGCTAGGAAAATTAATCCCCACACACCCTGGTTAGAGACACCCGAGTTGTAACTTAACACGAACGAATAGCAGCGTTTCTAGTCCTCAAGACGTAATTACTGCCATACTACTTCTCAGAGTCAGGTGGAGTCGGTCTAAAGTTAACAAATAAAATTGAGAGATGAAAGCTCACAATTTCACTTCACTATTCGCAGTGCCTTCCTTAATATATGTATATCTATCTACTACATGGCAAAGCGACGCGGATGCGACTTCAGTGACTCGCGGAGGCGGGCCCAGGCTCAGACGGGAGCGCGCACGCAACGGGAGAGGCACCAATATACCCGCTGCTGCTTGCGGTGTGCGCGCTCCGGTTGGGCTCGGTCCCGCCTCCGCTGAGGTGGCTGAGGGGAGCTGGAGGAGGAGGCGACCGCCGCTGCCGGAGGATGGGGGAGGCGGTTGTGTCCGCGACGCTGGTAGGCCTCTCGGTGGTCCTCGGCGCCGTCGTTTTGTGGGGGCTGCTCTTCTTTCTAACGCGGTGGACGAAGGCTGCGCCGAGCAAGGAAGACGTGGCAAAACTGAGCGGGACGCCCGAGGGTAAGCGAGGACGAAGCGCTGAAGCCGCGGCGCCAGCTTTCGGCGGGGCGGGGTTTGAGGCCACGTTTCCATCTTGCGCAAGAAATGAGCCGTGGCAGCTCCGGTTTAAAAATTGCTTTATAACGCGCTGCGCGTTATTTTGTCCCGTCATCGTTGTCCCAAAGGTGCTTTTTCAGGAGGCAACTGGACTTTGTTTTTTTCTTTGAAGACGTTTCGCTTCTCATCCAAGAAGCTTTTTCAGCTCTGACAGGATAGTGGGGAGTGGAAGGATTTATAGTCCTTGCAGACAGCTGGTCATTTGCATCCTTTTAGAGGGTTGTTGAAGCTCTTGGAGGTTTATCTGTGTAGTGCTCCTAGTTCCTGTAGTTTGCAATTTTTCTCTGGAAATCCATTCCTACTCCCTCTCTGGATTTCCAGAAGAAAAACTGCAGACCACAGGAAGCAGTAGCACTACTCAGGTGACCCTGAGAACACAAATAAACCTCCAAGTGCTTCAACGACCCTCTAAAACAGGGGTCCCCAAACTTGTTAACTTTAAGACTTGTGGACTTCAACTCCCAGAATTCTGGGAGTTGAAGTCCACAAGTCTTAAAGTTAACAAGTTTGAAGACCTCTGCTCTAAAAGGATGCAACTGACAAGCTATCTGAAAGGAATATAAATCCTTCCATTCCCAACTATCCTGTCAGAGCTGAAGAAGCTTCTTGGATGAGAAGCAAAATGTCTTCAAAGAAAAAACAAAATCCAGTTGCCTCCTGAAAAAGCACCTTTGGGACAACCATGACCTGGATGACTGAGAATCTCTATAGACTTCCGATATCATTGTTAGTACGGCCTTATGCCTTGATCACAGAAGTGCTTCTGACTGACAGGCAAAGGCGTCGTTGGATCAGTCTAATAGTTGGAAGTATTCGTCTGTGAGTAGGAAACTTGGTTTCAAATCTTAAAATCAGAAGTACGTTCAGCAGAAGCCTTGGTTGGAACCGTCATTTTCACCCGAAAGAAAACAGGAATTGGTCTCAGCAGAAAGGCGAAAAAACGCACCCTGAAGTATTGCCTTGGATGTCAGGATCAGAATGTATATGGGTGCAGCTCGCTTCATGTCGCTGTGCTTGTGGCATCACATTGAGGAAATTTCAGATTGCTTAGGTCAGGGGTGAGCAACCGGCAGCTCTGTAGCCACATATGGCTCTTTCATCCTTCTATTGCGGCTCCCTCTCGCCAGTTGGCACCACAATTTTGAGAGGAGCTTCCAGTTAGGGAGGGGAAAAGCACAGTGCGCTAGGAGAAGACTCTATGGCAAGGGGTGGGTTTTCCAGTCACTTCCACAATTGATAGGGCTTTCATTTAGGACAGTTATAGGAAAAAGGATGCCGTGCTAGGAAGAGACTCTATGGTGGGGGAACCAGACTTCCGGTCGGCTCCAGAATTGAATGAGGGGCTTCCTTTTGGACCTTTGTGGCTCTTTGAGTGTTTAAGGTTGCCGATCTCTGGCTTAGGTCATGGACAAGGAAGCTTCATCATAGGGTCAAGCAAGCTGGTGTGGGCTTTCTGGACTTCCCAGCAGAGGGGTTTTTTTTCTAGACCTATAGGTTGGGAATTAAATCTGGAATGTCGTCAATAGAAAAAGTATGTTCAGCAAAAAGCTAGTCCTTGATTTACAACAGTTTGTTTAGTGACCAGTTACAATGGCACTGAAAATAGTGACTTATGACTATTGTTCACACGACAGTTGCAGCATCACCAAAATCACATGATCAAAATTCAGACACTTGGCAATTGAGATTTATGACGGGGGTCATGTGATCACCTTTTGCGAACTTCTGACAAGCAAAGTCAGTGAGGAAGCCAGATTCACTTAACAACTTAATAACTGCAGTGATTCACTTAACAACTGGCAATTGTAAAATGGGGCAAAACTCAAATGTTTCACTTAACAGAAATGTTGGGCCCAATTTTGGTCGTAAGTTGAGGGCTACCTGTATTTCTCAACCTTGTCAACTTTGAGATGACTGGAATTCTAGCCTCCGTGGCCTTTATAACAAAAGTGCTTAACTAGGGAGATCTCGCAGTTGCTTTTCCCAATATACTAAGCTAGCAATAAATGTGTTTTTCCTTTCTTTTGTGGCTTAATATGTTGTGTAAATCAGCTGGTTTGGTTAATTTATGGTTCAGTGTGTTGTGTGAATTGGTGGGTAATTTAGTCACCAGATTAAGAGATAGTGGAAATGCAGTCATTGAGTTTTGATAATAAAATGGGAGAAGAATGAACACGCTGTGCCATTTTGAGCTCATTGGAAGATAGCTAGAAAAAAATCTTAAATGACAAAAAAAACCTATTCTTACATGCACTGCTCCAGTGGAATGTAGTCGGGAATCATAGGAGGGAGGGGCTGCCTCCCAGAGGTTAAAGAGGAGGGGAAGAGGAAATGTTTGGTAAGCAGGAAGAGGGCTAAGATGGCCCCTTCCCAGCAGTTCACAGAGTAGAGTTAGTCCTCGACTTAACAGTCCATTTAGTGACCATTCAAAATTACAGTGCCACTGAAAAAATGACTTCTGACCGTTTTTCACACTTACAACTATTGCAGCATCCCCATGGTCATATGATCAAAATTCAGGTGCTTGGCAACTGATTCATATTTATGATAGTTGCAGTGCTCCGGGTCATATGAAAAGCTTTTGTGACTTTCTGACAAACAAAGTCAATGGGGAAGCCACATTCACTTAACAACCCACTTACTAACTTAACAACTGCAATGATTCACTTAACAACTGTGGCAAGAAAAGTTACAAAATAGGGCAAAATGCACTTAACAAATGTCTCACTTGGCAACATAAATTTTGGGCTTAATTGTGGTTGTAAATTGAGGACTACCTGTATTTCTATAGTTGTGTCTGGCAAGATTCTATGTATAGGCAAACAACAATAAAGAAACTACTCAGAACTACATATGTCTGACAACTGCAACTACAAGAGTATTTATGGGTATCATAAGAATAATGAAGCAAAGTATTATCCCTGAAAGTTTGTATGTTTTATATACTGTATTAAAAAGTATTATAAGGTTGTCAGGGTTCCAAGTAACACTCCCAATGAAATAAATCTCCAAGGCTTGAGTTTCCTCAAAGTTACATTTTATTAGAGATGTCATATTGGCACATCTGGAGAAACCCGAATCTGAAAGCTTCCAGGGTTTCTCCGCCCAAAGGAAAGTTCAAGTCCCTGCCCCAAGTCCATAACATGGTCCAATCAAAGCACCAGACGCTTCTCAAATCCAGCCTCCCAGGTGGGGGCAAGATGTCCTTGAACCTCTGAGAAAGGAATGTTGTTATGACTATCACCCAGGCTTCACATAATTCCCCCTCCCAATTCCCCACAGTAGTAAATGTGGCAGGTCTGAAGGCCTAACGCAAAAGATGACTATAAGACTTTACAAAAGACTAACATGAAATTTTTACTAAAGGTCATTATTTAGAGGTCTTCATATCACATTTCCCTCATCCCTTTCTTAGCCTTTATGCTCCAAAAACATGTGAATCTTTATGTAATGGGTATTTTAAGGACACATAAACACTAATTGATTACAGAAATAACTTCATTTTTTTTATTCAAAAAAGTTTTATTAGTACAAACTTACATAAGTAGTAGCAAAATATTAAATATAAAGTACAAACATTTTTGTTTTTTTCTCCCCCCCCCCCAAACCCACCCCCTTCCCTCCCCCCCTCCCCCCCGGACTTCCCAGAGATAATACAGGGCATAATAATAAATTTAAATTGTTAATAAAAAGAGAAAGAAAAAAGGAAAAAAAGAACACTATTTTTAAAAAACTTCAACTCCAAATTATACACTGCTAATATATCGCATTTGTATACAATAGTAAAGATACAAAAAAGAGAAAAAAAAGAAAGAAAGAAAGAGAAAACTCTTTAACAATACAAACAAACAAACCTCCTACCTCCTCCCTTCAGTCCTCTATCTTATACAAGGTAAATGTTACATAAGTAATAACTAAATATAAAATACACAAATCTTAAACTAATATTATTGACATTAAAAATAACCTCTAAGATAAAACTTAACTAAATGTTACATAAGTGATCATCAAATATTAAATTTCATCATGATATTAATAAGATAATATTATTCTAAATTAATTCACTAACTTCAATAAACAAAAAAAGAAAATGAAAGAAGAATAAACAAATCTTCAACAAACTATATATATCTAATATTATCAACATTAAAAATAACCTCAAAATTATATAAAACTTAACTAAATATTGCATAAGTAATCATTAGATAGGGAAAAGATAAAATACAATCATATTAGGCTCTATCCGTCCAATATATTTCAACATCACATCGTTTTGTATCTTGATAGTTCATCTTTTAATAGTTCAATAAATTCGAATTTGTCGAGTCGTCTCCCGTCTAATCCCAAACCTCCATCTCCTTTTCCCCAGCTATCTGATTCAGGCACTCCTTTTGGATTTTTGAATCTATTTCCTTTTGATCCATCAAAGGTGGCTTCCCCTCCTCCTCCTCTTTTATTTTCATACATTCTTCCTCTGGAATCTTGGATATATCAGCCTTTAGAACATTGACATAAAATTCAGTAGCTTTTTTTATCGTGTTGAGCCGGTATCTTTTTCCAGAAAATTTCACTGCTACTCCAACTGGCGCTTCCCATTTATATTGTAAATTTAATCTCTTAAATTCATCAATCAAAAAAGTATAGCTTTTTCTGGCTTTAAGCATTTTAGAGGGGATTTCTTTCCAAATCTTTAGTTCCTGACCATTCACCATAAGATTATTGTTAAACGTTGCTTGTATAATTCTGTTCCGTAGAGCTCTTGTGGTAAAATATATGACAATATCCCTTGGTAAATGCTTTTGTTTAGCGTACCACGAATTGATTCTGTATATTTTGTCGATTTGTGTAGCCAATTCCGCTTTAGAAATTCCAGACACCTGATCCAATATGTCAACCATCCTGCCTTTTAAATTTTCATATAATCCTTCTTTCAAACCTCTAATCCTTATAGCAACTTCCATGGATCTGAACTGAGTCATTAAGACCTCTTTTTCAAAATTTGCAATGTCATTTTGGATTTTATCTATGTAATTCACCAAAGTTGCCAAAGCTTGTTTATTTGTTTCAATACATTCTGCCAAAACTTCAATATTTGTTGCTAAGCCTTTGCAAACCTCTAACACATCAAATCTTAGTTGTTGATTCATATTCTTCAAAGCAGCCTGCATTTTTTTGTCTATCTCACTTATTTTCTGGTTAAATTCCAAAGTAAGTTCATGTTTCATAATCTTTAAATTATTTAATAAATTTTCAGGTGTCAAAAGCTGTGGAGGTGTTAGCTCAGTGTTAAGTTGCATTTTAGAAATATATCCAGATGAATAGTCATTTTTTTTAGTCAAAACAATCTTTCCAGACTTTGAAGCCATTGGTGTTTCAAAAGAGTACAAAAAAGAAAGAAAGCCAGATGTCTGATTAAAGTTCTTTCCAGTTTAAAAATCAGATAGTCTTTTATTATTGGAAATATTTCTATTATAACTTTAATCCAGAGTTAGGAGACAGAGAGAGAAAAAACCATTTTTCCAAGTTAAAAGTTTCCATAAGAGAGAGAGAGGGGAAAAAAAAAGCCTCTGGGAAAACGAAAGTCACTTTCACTTCTCAATCGCCATATTGTTACTCTGTTTCCTTTGTTCCCTTGCCGAAGTGAAAGCTTGCCCAGGAGTTGAAAAAAAAAGGAAAAAAGAGGTTTCAGTACTTGCCCATCTCACGCCTGTTTCTCTCTGTCTGCTTCTGTAGTTTAAATATAATTATAAATCCCATTCTTGAAGCAGCGGCTGGTCACGACATCTAGCTCTGCAAAAGCAGAGGTTTCCTGATCTTAGGAGCTGGAGACAGGCTGCATGGGGAGCTCTCCCTTCGCGCCCTACCAGATGGCTCCTAGGGCGCTGGGGGGGCTCTACCCCACCTGTCAGGCTCTCATCTCTCCCCTTTGCCCGGGGAAGAGATTTCAAAGCCGCCATACAGCTGTTCTGGCGGCTTTTAACAAAGATCGGAAAGGCGTCCAACGAGGGACGTCCGCGATGAAGCGCTCCAAACCGGAAGTCCCAGAAATAACTTCATTTTAAAGCCTTGGCTTTTAGATTAAAAAGCATTCTGCTGCAGGCTACTTATACTTATTTTTTTGTTGTGCTGATCTGATAATTGAAAAAAATGCTATTAGTGATTCAAACAACAGTTAAAACCAATTAGCCCTTGATTTCTTACATTTTTTTTCTTCAACTGTATTCCTCAGATCAAAATGTGAATGGTGATGCAGCCAGCAAAACAGGCCTGAAAAAGCCGAAACAGCAGCGAATTCGAAAAGAGAAGCCCCAACAGCATACTTTCACACACCCACTTCTGGCTTCAGCCCTCAAGGTGAGCTCTGGTGGGTAACATTCTTACATGTCGCTATTTCACCTTTTTTTCTTGAGCTGATCACACGTGTGTCTGCCAACTGGCCTACTTTTATTCTCTATAGTAGAGATGACTAAAGATGCAGTAATAATTGGAAGCTTAAAGGTGAAGTTAGAAAAATAACGGAACACCTCTGACATCTCTTCATTGTTTCCAAAATCTTGGGAAGTCGGAATTTGTAACTGTACTGTTCAGTGGTAACACCAGGTTGCTTTCAAACAGGATTGGATTCATATTGTATAGCTTTCATTTTCTAGGACCTGCCTCCTCCATATCCCACACCATGGGTTGTGCTTTGAATGTAATTACTTTATCTGGTTTTCATTTTGAAATCCTGAGCTACTGCACAGAAATTTGTGATATGAAACTTTGTGATATGAAAAAGCAGGTCCATCCTGCCACAGCTTTACCATTGTATCTTCCTGTTCACTGAACTTACAACCATTTTGCTTTACTTGATTATATCTACTTGTCCAAGGAGATAAATGGGAATCCAACTGTTTACTGGAGGATCCATAGCAATTCACCAAGTTTTGTTAAAAGATAGATAGCAGAAGAAAGCAAATAATTTTGAGATTAAAACACCCTAAGTTTTCTTTTGCCAATTTCACTAACTATACCTGACTCCAAAACAATTTAATTTGACCACTATTTCACAGTTGAATTAGCCCCGTGATGGCGAACCTATGGCACGCGTGCCGGAAATGGCACGCCAGCTGTCGCCTGTTGCTCTTCCGGGTTCCGGCGCACACGTGTGCTGGTCAGTTGGTCTTCACACACGCGGGGATGCTGGAAACTGGAAGAGCAGCTCCCTGGCGTGCATGCGCGCGCCAGGAAGCTAAGCTTCTGGTTTCCGGCGCACGCATTTGCACCAGCCAGCTAGTCTTTGCGCTCGCATGCGCATCAGAAACCGGAAGCTCAATTTCCCAGCAGGAACTGCTCTTTCAGTTTCTGGCGCTCCCGTGCATGCGCGCCAGGGAGCTGCTCTTCTGGTTTCTGGTGCTCACCTGCACGCTCCCGTTTCGGCACTCGGTGCCAAAAAGATTCACCAACACCGAATTAACCTGTTCTGAGGTTGGAATGTTTGTGGTAAAATTGGAAAAGGTGTGTAAAGGTCATGAGGTTTCCTTGACTGGATAGTTATACTCTTCTTTCTTATATCCACAATTTTCAAATAAATCCTTTTTTTAGAATTTTTAACTGCTTTTTGCTCCTTAGATAACAGATATCCAGTATACAAGACACCTGGTTTTATTAATAGGCCAAAGGATAATTTTCTTTTTATTCTGCAGGGCCACAGTGGGAATGTCACCTGCCTGGACTTCAGCAACAATGGGAAATATTTGGCATCCTGTTCTGATGACCGTACGGTGCGTATCTGGAGTACCAAAGACATTTTGGAGAGGGAGCATCGCTGCATGCGGGTTAATGTGGAACTGGACCATGCTACCCTGGTCCGCTTCTTCCCGGACTCCAGGTAGGATGGAGGTTTGGATAATATCCTTTGCATTGCCTGCTTACCTGTAACCTGCCCTAATCCTGAAGGAAAATGGGCAGTGCATTACAATAAAAACAAAGAAGAATATAATAAAAACTAAACTGAAAAAGGTTTTGTAGGAAACTTTGTAGGAAGAGCACTGCAAAAAGGACAGGCTGAGAAGTTGTTTCAGTCACATAATGTAGCGAAAGAGTCTGAAGATTTTGTCGCTGTGATTCCTTTTGGCAGAAAAGCAACCAGAGCAGCAGTAAGAAATGAAGCTAGTCTGAAGTTGCAAAGGTGGAAGCATTTTCACACACTTCACAAACCATGGTGGGCTTACGTTGTATGACTACCAAGCAGAGCAGCTTCTTCCCTGTGATCGTTGTGTTGCTTATATGCCTTTCTTTCCTTCACTCAGAGCTTTCATTGTTTGGTTGGCATATGGAGACACCCTCAGAGTTTTTAAAATGACAAAGAAAGAGGATGGCACTTTTACATACATCGCAATCCCAGAAGAATTTCCAAAGCAGCACAAGGCTCCTATCATCAACATTGGGGTTGCTGATACAGGTATGAAAGCTGGTCTTTTGAACAGCTTAGCTTACAACTACAGGGAACGGTTCAGCTTGATTTCCTTAAAAGCAAATTAATTTGCTTGGTTTCCTGAATAATATATATAGCTGCATCAGCCTGTCAGAATTGTAGCCTTATCTTTGCCCTTTATTCCCCAGGGAAGTATATCATGAGTGCCTCCAGTGATACCACCATCCTGATCTGGGACATGAAGGGGGAAATTCTGGCTAGCATCAACACCAACCAGATGAACAACACCTTTGCAACTGTGTCACCGTGTGGGAGGTAAGGAAGGGCAGTCACTTGTTTACCTTTCCTTCTATTACGTCAGAAGGATAGATGTATCTGCTTTGTGCTCTAAATAATATTGAAGAACAGAAAAGCTCACAAAGTGGTTCAATTCATTTTGGCATTTCCTTTCCTATAGGTTTGTTGGTTCATGCGGATTCACTCCTGATGTAAAGGTGTGGGAAGTGTGTTTCAGCAAGAGTGGAGATTTCCGGGAAGTGAACAGAGCCTTTGAACTGAAGGGGCATAAGGCTGGCGTCTATTCCTTTGCTTTTTCCAATGACTCTCGGCGGTGAGAAGAACTCTCTCATTTCTATAGAATAATGACATTTTTATAATAACTTGTTCACATCTTCCCTTTGAGTCCTCTGTCTAGTTTTCCTGATAGCCTTGGAGGGAGGAAGAGAAGGCCCTTTGGAGTTGCTTCCTTCCTCTTTATAAACCAATGGAGGGATTTCCTTTGAAGATTAAGTGACTATGTTCCCACAATATATTTAGCCAGTTCAAATCAGAACTCACCAAATGGATTCAGACAACTTGCTAAGTTTGATTAATTTGGGGCTAGATTATTTTGGGGGGGGGGGGCTTATGTTGTTTCAACCCAAGCCATTTTATTCACAATTTTATGTATTCTGTAGACTCAGAAAATATATTAAATTATGAATTAATGGAGTTAAGTACATGCAATTAATAAATGGCCCATTCTTCAGCAATGTCCTTTGTTAATAGGTTCTTGGTTTATTTAGTAGGATTTATAGCTTAGCATTTCCTAAATATTGCTAGGGCAATTGAGTATGCTCTCCTGTAGGTTTTTATTTTTACAGTTTTTAATCTTTTTATAACTTTATTATAAGTTTAGGGTTATTTTGTTATATTGTTTTATGTTTTTAACTTGGTAATTGCTTAGTCACATGTATGGGATGGGCGGCTGTATACATCAAATAAATCAATCCTCAGGAAACTGAAAACAGATACTCTGGCACCAGCAAGCCAGCTGAAGTCATTCCTGAGGGATATTTGAGTTTTATCAGATCTCTTGAAGGCATCTATATCGTATGTACTGAGTATGTCTATATGCATAACCATTTTCCAAATTTATGATATGAATTAAATAATCATGGGGAGCTCTGTGGTTAGCTTCTGGACGTTAGAACTGAAGAAAGGAAGCATAAACAACAAGAAGCTGATAGACCCTACTATAGACCGAAGCCTATAGTAGGTCTATAGTAGACCGAACTACAGTATTAACTTGAAATTGCTAAATAATATGTGCCATTCTCTCACCCTAACAGGATGGCAACAGTTTCAAAGGATGGCACTTGGAAGTTCTGGGACACAGATGTTGAGTATAAAAAGCAACAGGATCCTTACCTATTGCTGACAGGCAGTTGCAAGGTAACAGAGCCCTGCCGCATTGCTCTGGCTCCTGACGCACGGGCAGTGGCCATTTCCAGCAGCACCAGCATCTTTGTTTATAACACCCAGCGAGGAGAGGAGGAAGAGTACTTCGAAGGTGCTCATGGAGAGCACATAACAGACTTGGCCTTTGACGTGAACAGTCGCTTCCTGATTTCCTGTGGGGACCGAGCCATCCGTGTCTTCCACAACACAACTGGGTATAGGGCTGTGGTGGAAGAAATGAAGACACTGCTGAAAAAGGCTTCTAATGAGTCTACTAAGCAGAGACTGCAGCAACAAATAACAGACGCCCAGAGTGCGTTGGATAGTATCTATGGCAAGAAGAAGTGAATTGCTCCAAAAAGCATGTTTTCTGTGCAAATTTGGGGCTAGTTTTTTTTAATATGCAGAATGAGAACTAATAAAACAATTTTTGCACAGCTGTTGCTTCCTGGGATTTCCTAAAGACTATTTAGAACAAGGAAGACAAGACAGTTTGTCCTGTTGTTCTAATTGTCAATTGGTGCTTAGGGCTGAGTCACATAGAAGTGGCTTTCATCACCCATGTGTCTTGGACATTCTGAGAAGTCTTAGTGTTACTATTTCAGAGGGCAAAAGAAGTTGAAAAGGTGTCTTCACCAAAGAATTTGAAAATACAGAGTGAATTCTGACATTTTGGAAGTCAGATGTCTTTCTTACTATATAGGTGCAAAATATTGCAGCTCGGACCATCCTGAATTTGAAACACACTTTGAGTTCAAAACAGATGGTTTAAGCTCAAATAGACTGTTTTATACTGAAACACTTTGAATCCAGATGTTTTGCATACCACTACTTTATCTATGCCATCATCCCTTTTAATTAGAATTTTGTTTGCATTTAGTCATGCCAGCCACATGACCACAGAGACTTCTTCGGACAGCGCTGGCTCTTCGGCTTTGTAACAGAGATGAGCACCGCCCCCTAGAGTCGGGAACGACTAGCACATATGTGCGAGAGGAACCTTTACCTTTAATAGAAAAAAAACCTAGCTAAATGTTATCTGCATTAGCTGCTTGTTGGCTCTTGACTCAGTTCAGTTTTGAGTGTTGTGAATTCTCTGATACATACTTTCCTGAAAAGGATGGGTTTGGTTATTGGTATATTTATAGCTTCATCTTTAGATTACAAACAAGAATGAACATAAAATACAGAAATACAGGTAGTCCTCAATTTATGACCAGTCACTTAACAACTGTTCAAAATTATGATGGGCCCAGAACAGGTGATTTCCCACCCATAAAGCACTTCTGGCTGTTGTAAAATGTGCTCCTCTTCAGTGTCGTATGACTGCCTTCCAGGTACTTGGCAACTGCTCTCCTTTACAACTAATTGCAGCATTCTATGATCATGCGAGCGTGACTTATGACTTATTTTTGCTAGTTTTGGCAAAAACTGCCCATTTCAATCAATGGGTTTACACTTATGACTTGCAGTGTTCTCTTAATGACCACCATAAACAAATGTTGTAAAACAGGATCAAGTCACATGGTTGCCCCAACTTATTACCATAATAACTTACTACTGGAAATCCAATCCCAATTATGTAAGTCAAAGACTACCTACCTACACAATCAAATTCAATAATATATAGCACAAATAATTAAAAATTATTCACATTCTGTAAGTTAAGTTTACTTTATTGTCATTGCACCTCGTACAATGAAATTAAATGCCATCTTCAGTGTACATCATACATAAAAAAACTAAAAAATAAAACAAAAACACACATCCTTCACATTCTACACAATTGAATTGAAAACCCCTGATACTGCATTAATATTGCACTATACAGTAGAATTCAACATAGTTACTTCTCTGGGATAGAAGCTGTTTTTCAGCCTATTTGTTCTTGTTTTTGTTGTCTTGTACTTGATCATACAGAGTTGAAACAACTTGGATAAAATCATTCACTGTCAAAACCATGTCCAAAGTAAAGTGAAGTTATCAAGGAATGCATTCTAAACTAAAGAACTTTCTGGAATTTTAATTTGAAGAGTTCTGTGGGGGGGGAAGAATAAGATACAAATCATAAATCATAGTATGTCAAGAATTCAAAATTATTAAAATTATTCAATCATCTTAATTATCAAATTATTCAAAATAATTCACTTATTGGGGATGTGTAGATAGGGTTAACATCCAGGTAACTCAGAGGCTTTTATTGTGAGTAGAGCTGACTTTCACTGATCTCAAAAAGCCACATAGTAGACTTAAGTGGTATCTTTAAGAAAGAAAAGGACAGGCCAGACAGAGATAGTGAAAAAAAATCCCATGAGAAAGCAATTTCCTTGCTATTCCCAATAAACTACAATGATGTATCCATAAACTCACCAAGAATTAAGCTCAATTTGAAGATGTCTGTACCTCTACCTTTCACTGGAAAGCTAATATTACTTTCACTAAACTCAGATTTGCTTACTTGATTAGATTACTACATTCATCTGTAAGGAGTAGTTTTAAAAGTGCTTACAATATTGGCTTACAATATAAGAAATATCTTCCTAGATTAGATTCCCATTCCCTCTGGCAGCTTTATAGCTAAGAGTCTCTGGACCATATCATATTATTAGGTTGAGGACCTAAACATAATCAGGGTACAATGTGCATATTGCTTCCTTCCTCATAGTGACTCTAAAACACAGGTGTCAAACTTGTGGCGTCATGTGACGTATCGTGACATTTTTCCCCCTTTGCAGAGCTGGGGTGGGCGTGGCCTGCATGTGACTCATCTGGCCTGCAGGCCGCCAGTTTGACACCCTTGCTCTAAGGGTGAACATGCCACAACAGAAATAAGATACTATATAATGCATATTCAGGCTATTGGTTCTAAAGCTGCCTTAATTGTTGACTTCTAGTTTGCAGATATTTGCTGTATCTCAAACCATCTCTAAACTGGAGTATTTAGATGTATTAGGATTACAATCCCCACATTTTCATATTAGTGGGTGTAGCCACCATATATCTAGAGCAGGAATCCCCAAACTTGGCAACTTTAAGACTTGTGGAGTCCAACTCCCAGAATTCTCCAGCTGGAGAATTCTGGGAGTTGAAGTCCACAAAGTCTTAAAGTTGCCAAGTTTGAAGACCTCTGATCTAGAGTACTTTAGATGGAGGGGGCTGTACAACAAGCGTGTCAGATTTAATAAACTTTGTGTATGGACCTCATAGTGCTTCAGTAATTAGGACTAAATCAGTTGCAATTATGGTTGGATACATACATTACACAGTGCATTTGTTTTTGGTTGAATGTTTAGGCTTAATGTTATATGTGAACCAGAGCACTATAGTTTATCTCATGAACCTTACTTTTAATATTTAAGACTTACTATTAAGCAAATAGTTAAGTAAACCTATATGTCTCCAAATTATGTTTTCCCCTTATGTAGCAGTCTCTGAAAAGTTCTATGATATGTGAACTATGTAAGCCAAGTCACCTTCATAATTTAGGAATGTGGAACCTTCTACCGAGTCATAGCACTGGTCCACATAGCCCAACTTTCTGGATACAACAAGTGAATCCTCAAATACTTTTGACTAGACTAAATAGTTTGGGTAATACATGATTCAATGTGAGAAATCAACTGTCCCTTTAGCATATGATATCATAATACAACACAAACAGCAATAGAAATCTAAAAGGCAGTTTTACCTTTGAAAAGCTAAACTTATCTTAACACTTGGATGGGAGACTCTCAGGAAATCTCAAACTAGGCTAGTTTGGGAAAATTAAAAAAGCTACCAAGTCCACAAGATATCACAGCGAAGGCTCAAAGGAAACATTCATCTGCCGTAAAAGAAAACCTTTCTCCATTTGTACCTACCAAAAGCAGAAGTCAGGTCTTAAGAATCCAAAGTAGACCTCCTATTACAGCTTTTTCTGTTACTTTCCCTTACATAAATGGCATGCAATCGCTTTATGAAACTCTATAACTGTATTTTCTCCTAATTATATCTAAAATAAATCAACAGCATAGCAAAACTAGTTCTTCTGAAGCCATACAAAACTCCTGTCCCGTTATAAAAGACAATCCAGAACGCGCTTCGCACCTCCCCTATGCATGGGGCACATGAAACCGCCTCGCGCATGCGCTTAAGGAGCCCGTACTCTTCCTCAGGCGGGGCGCTGACGCGTTACGCACGGAGGTAGAGGGGCGGCACGCGCATGCGCATGTGGGCACAGCGGCTGCTGCGGGATCTGGGGCTGCTGGGGCCACAGGCGCCATGTCGGGCCGCTCAGTGCGGGCAGAGACCCGCAGCCGCGCCAAGGATGACATCAAAAAAGTCATGGCGGCGATCGAGCGCGTTCGCAAATGGTGAGGGACAGGAGGGAGGGGTCGTGGGGGGAGGGGTCTGATAAGGGGTCAACCAATCCCCGCCGAATGCGGCCTTGGTGACAGCTAAGCAGCCAACTGGTGGCAGGCGTTTATTTTGGTGGGTGGGGTTTTTGCGAAACGGCCAATCATGTTGTAACAACTGAAGTGGCCGGGTGCGGGGAGCTGTGCGATTTGTAGTGCAGGCAATGGGACCTGTCACATAGTTTAGATTGACGTGACGCTACACCAGTCGAATCCCAGGGGAGCTAAAAAAGTAGGGAGCCGGGTTGCTATAGGGATTGGCGGGCCTACCTGCAGCTGCCTGCCTTATCTAGCTGCTTGGAGGTGGATGCGGGCAGGAGGGAGATTTTGCTTGTTTGCGTGTGCCGCACAAGTTTTGTATGCATAAACAGGAAGGGGGAAAGGATTTCAGCCCATTTTTAAAAACCTGTAATTGTGTGACGTTAGCAATCTGCACAATAACCTTGTAAGGTAGGCCAATAGTAGCATCTCCATATTTCATTGAGAATATAGGGGCTCATTAGCCGGAAACACAGCCTCCATCTTTTAGAGTCAATCTACCACAGAACATGAGATTTGGTAACATATGGAATGCCTTCCTGCCCTGTTTTGGCAGATGGAGATGTCTGACTAATTTGTTTTAGGACATGTGTTATGATCCATACCTATACAGAAGCCAATGGATGATTATTTTGGCCAACACATTATTTTCCTTGTTGGAGCCCAGTTGTGATAAAGAGAAACAAGCAACTCAATGTGGCTGGTATGTTTTAGGGCCAGTATATGGGAGCCATGTTCTTCCTGGGTTGCAGAGGTGATTGTTCAGGGTCTGGTTTATGTTTCTTCTACAGTTGCATAGTATTTGGTCTGATATAGCAAGTGGCATCTGAATCTCAGGATCTAAAGATAAACAACTGAGGACTGGTATACTCCTTAAAAGTGGGGTTGGGGGGTTGGCTGGCTGCTATTAAAAACAAGAGGCTGAATATAAAACACCCAGCAATATATATATTCCCATGGCTCAGATTATATAAGGGAGCACTTGAACTTTGTCTGATTCACTTCATTGGCAATTAGGTGCAGATACATTTTTTAAAAATTTGGGTCATACAGATACTGTACAGATACTGTACAAATGACTATACAATTGTACAGGAGTGGGATAGAGAAATTAATTTATAACTTGGTTACTGTTTGAAAACAATGAATGGCTAAATTTTGTGAGGGAGAGAATAGATTCAGATTCCTGTGGTCTGGCATCAGATGTTTTGGCTACAAGAAAAAGTGGCTGGGATTGAGCAGTTTATTGGTCAGTTTAATGAACACTATGCTTTCCACAGAAAGTTCCCAAGATAAAAGAATGGAGCATGCTATAAACAAGTGAAAATTGGTAAAATAGCACCAAAGTAGTAAAAAATAGTTTCTCTTCATAAGTTAGCAGCAAAAGAAAAAGGAGCCAAGCCTGTCAGAACCAGCCTTTTAAAAAAAAATGCTTAAATTTCTTCACACAACATGCTAAACCATAAAACATGGTTTAAAACTAGTAATGGCTAGGTCAGGACTAAATAAATTTCATTATGTCTTAACATTGTGTGAATGTCATCACAGTAAGGTATAACATGGTTGATATGTTTTGCTTTAGGAAGTAGTTTGAAACCATTTACAGTATATGGGCTGAATTGTTTTTTTATGTTATGTGAATACAATCTGTAGCTGCTACGGTATTACAAAACTTTAGACATTACTGGTGCATAAGTTAAGTTCAACATCTGTTGAAAGATATTGAACAATGGTAGAGAAGCAATAGTAACAGGATTGCCAAGTATCAAAGGTTAGTACTGTAGAAGTTCAGTTTCTTATCAAATGGTGCTGGTATTTAAAGCTGTAAACAACTTGAGATTCTGAGAAAATAACTTCTTCAGCTTATCTGTGTACTTGAGAACTCTTGTGGTTTCCCACAATAGCTAAAGTAAGTTTGGTAGCTGTAGGAAACATGCAAAAAGATTAGTCTTGTGTTTATTGTAAATCCTTTAGTACAGACCAGCAGATTATATTAAATGGATTGAAGATACAATTTTTTTCCAGCTATTATTTTTTTCTCTATGGTATTTTTAATGCTGTTTTACAGCTCTGGCCTGTGCACTCTCTAAAAGTCTTGGGTGCATCCCTAACAGGCTTCCAAAAGCTGTCACCACATTTTAATTATTAATGTATTAAAAAACAAACAATATTAGTCTGAGAAGTTGTTTTATTATCCATATGTAACTTAATATACATTACATTGTTTCATTTTTGACAAGACCCTGCCTATTTTTTATTATATGGCCCCTTGAACCCCACTCAAAGGCTAAGTATAGAGTGTAGATTGCAAAATGTTATTTACTCCTGAGCTAAGTGATTGTTTCTTTTTTTCTTTTTTTTTCAAATTTTTTTATTTTCTCCATCACTTCATATACAATTCAATACACATGTACCTTAAGATATTACAATAAGAAATACATATTCGTTCAATATAATCAATCATTCAAAAATCAATATCTTATTCAACTTGCCTCATCAGTCTGTTCTACTTTATTCCATTACACTCCCCTCTCTCTATCTCCAACTTCTCCTCCTACTTTCTGACTCCTTCCTTCCTCCTCTACCCTCTCTACACCTTCTCTTCCTCCCCTTCTACTTCTACTTCCTCTTTCACTTCCTTTACTTTTCCTTGAGTGCTTTTATACTAACTCATTTTATATTTGACAGACTGATGCTAATCACAATTTTAAACTAATCATCTCTTTTAAAAAAAATAAAAATAAAAATTTAACCATTATAATTATATTATTATTCTTTTTATGTAGTACTCTTTTAAGTGATTGTTTCATTCACAGTTCTGAACACAGAGTGCTACAATTCACCTCCCCCCCCCCCACACACACACAAAAGATGAGAAGGCATACTATGTTGTACATTTTCACCTTGGCCTCAGTACAGCTTAAGAAAAAAAGCAGAAACCCAATAAAACTGAAATAACTTCACCGTTCACTTAAGCCAATCCTGTAAATTGTAGCTGGGAAAGAAGGTTGCTTGACTCTATCTAATCTCATTCATGCTTTGATGCAGGGAGAAGAAATGGGTAACAGTGGGAGACACATCTCTGCGGATATTCAAGTGGGTGCCTGTGGCTGATAGCAAAGAGGTGAGGGATGAGAGCTTCAAGGAACAGGGCCTGCTGGAGGGAGGGCTTGGGCTATTCTCCAACATGAGGCAAGAACTGGAGCACCCGACAGAATGAGCAATATGCTACTTTTACTTTCCCTTCCTACAAACAAAAATGCAATCCTTACGGTGGTGTGACACAAGTCAGTTCATTTTCAATAGACTTCCTGCCTCTCTGAAGGAAATTAAAAATGAAACAGAAATAAATCCCGTCTGTTTTGGTATATTTGCAAGGGCCATCCTTTCCCAGCTACCTCTACCTGACCCACCAGAGTGGGAAGGGAGGGTATGTTATGGGTCCCCTTTCTTAAGGAGATTCGTCTAGTGCAGTGTTTCCCAACCTTGGCAACTTGAAGATGTCTGGACTTCAACTCCAAGAATTCCCCAGCCAGCATTCGCTGGCTGGGGAATTCTGGGAGTTGAAGTCCAGACATCTTCAAGTTGCCAAGGTTGGGAAACACTGGTCTAGTGGGACCATGAAGAAGGGCCTCCTCTGTTGTGGCTTCCTCCCTGTGGAACATCATCCCTGTGGAGATAAGATTCGCCCCCAAATTGATACTGTTTTGAAAGACATGCTTTTGCCAATGGGCCTGGGGACCCCAGGGTGATATAGTGGTTTGTTTGATTGTTATCGGTAGGGAGGCAGAGGTTTATTAGGTTTTGTATTTGAAATATTTATGTCTGTAAGTCACTGGTGGAATCACCCAGAGTGAGTTGGGCAGCCATACACAGTACATTTTCTAAATTAATGACAACTTGGATGTGTGATGAGGAAGAGAGAGCATTATTTAAAGCCTTCTTAATAGATGATAGCAAAACTGTAGCTCTCATGTTTAATTCTTCAAAGACATATCACATTCAAGAAAGGAGGCCTTGCTTTCCTCATGGAGAATCCTTTGAGTCTACTGGTGGCCTCTGAAGCCCAATCTGCTTCAACTGCTAATTGTAGAGGGTGCATATATGTGGTAGGGATATTTCTTTTGCACACTAGCTACAAACCTCACTGCCTTCTTTCTCATTTCAAGAAAGAGAAGTCCAAATCCAGTGGTACTGCTGCTGTCCCAGAACCAAATGGCTATCCAGCTGAAACTGCAGCCAACTCTTCCCTTCTCCTGGAATTCCAAGGTGATCAGGTCTTTCTTGCATATTGATAAAGCTGAAAAGACATGGCTCTGCAAGCACTGGCAAAGAGGTCCTGTAAGAGCCTGAGGCATCATTACCACATAACAGGATTAAGAAAGCAGCATCCCTGTGTCAAATCACGCCAAATCATTGCTAGTCCAAGTGGCTAATACTGGGCTAGATGGACCCATCTTTCAAACCGTGTTACGATAATACAATATTCCTGCACTTGGGCAGGAAAAACCAGATGCACAGGTATAGAATAGGTGGTAACCTGGTTCAACAGTAGTAACTGTGTGAGAGATCTTGGTATCCTAGTGGACCATCACATAAGTATAAGCCAACAGTGTTTTGCAGCTGCCAAAAAAGCCAATGCAGTCCTAGGCTGCATCAACAAAGGGATAGTATCAAGATCACAAGAAATGATAGTGATGCTCTATACTGCATTATGAAGCCACATTTGGAATACTCTGTCCAGTTCTGGTCATCATAATACAAAAAAGATGCTGAGACTATAGAAAGTGCAGAAAGAGAAGGGCAACAAAGATGATAAAGGGTCTGGAGGCTGTATGATGAACAATTTAAGGGATCAAAGTATGTCTATCCTAACAAAGAGAAGGATTAGGTGTGACGTAATAGTTGTCTTGTGATACTTGAGGGGCAGTCACCGGGAGAAAGGCATCGACTTGTTTTCTGAAGCACCTGAAAGCAAGACCAGAAGCAATGGGTTCGTAGCTGGAGGTTTTCAAGAAAAGATTGGACAGCCATTTGTCCAGAATACAATAAGATCTGCCTTGGACAGGGGGTTGGACTAGAGATCTCTAGGGTCCCTTCCAGCCTTGTAATTCTATATGCTCACATACTATTGCAAATAATGTCAAGAAAACATTTTGGATATTTGTGTAACTTAAATAAGTTATACAACCAAAGATCGAAAATTGCTATTTTAATGTACCGTATTTTTTGGAGTATAAGATGCATCAGACTATAAGACGCACCTAGATTTACAGGAGGAAAACAAGAAAAATTTGGGGGGGGCCTCCACACGTTGTGTTTTCACCCTCCCTGGCCCTCAGAAGTACTCTGCAGTGCTCCACATGTCCTGTTTTCACCAAAAACAGGTTCGTTTTTGGCCTGCAGAGTGCTTCTGGGGGCTGGGGAGGGCGAAAACAGGATGCGCGGTGGGCTTGGGAGCCTAAAAACAGGCCCGTTTTTGGCAAAAACAGGAAGTGCGGAGCACGGCAGAGTACTTCTGGGGGCCGGGGAGGGTGGAAACGCGATGCGTGGAGGGTTCGGGAAGCCACAAACAGGCCTGTATTCGGTCTATAAGACACACCGAAATTTTCACCCACTTTTAGGGCGGGAGTGCGTCTTATACTCTGAAAAATACGGTAATTTCCCTTTTTCCTCCCTAGTTTTGAAATTTAGTCTGGCTTTGTTTGTCATCAATAGATGTATAGGAAAAACTGAATTTCTGCTTCCAGCTATTGGAAATACTGTTCACTTTGTTTCTGGTATTTCAGCAAACTTCAGAGGATCCCTTCAGTCCATAAGTCTTAGAAACTTGAATTTGACTTTAACACAAAACCTCAAGATTCTTATGAAATGGGATTTTGTGTTCAATCGTCTTTCTAGTCTGTTAAAGAACTGTAGTAGATCTAAAACCATCCCTTGGTCCTGGGCTCTCTCTGTCTGAGTATTACACTGACTAGGGAAGGGGATTGTAAGTTTTACTTACCCAACTATTTGAAAATCTGGGTTTCGTTCGTTATTATCTCACAGATACAACACCTGCAGTGCTACTTCTGGTTCCAGTTCACTGAAAAGTCTTTTTTTTCTGTTTGGTTTCCCCAGATGAGAACAGCAATCAGAGCTCCCTTTCAGACACCTATCAACTAAAGGCAGACAGTAGTGCTGCTTCCAGTCCCAGTCCACAGCAAAGTGAATCCATGAGCCCTAGCCACACTTCTGACTTCCGCACTGACGATTCACAGCCACCCACGCTGGGACAGGAGCCCTTGGAAGGTGAGTCGTTTGGCTAAAGAGTTGTGGCACCACAAAAACCCATTGACAGGCCTGACATATTATGTAGAATTCCTGGTAAGGGGCTGTCAGGCAGTGATTTTTATATTGCCTGTTATATGTATATGCAGGGAGCTGCATCCCTATCTAATATAATGGTTTATTCCTGAGCACGTGATTGATATGTTCTATTACGCATGTGTGCATTCCATTCTTTCTTTCTGTTCCTAGCTTCTGTGGAAGCAAGACGTGTTTTTATAGCAGAGATGTAATTAATAAGAATTTATTGTTTTTGTATTGAAATAAATATTTCTACTTAGAACTTTAAACTGCGGTTTCATTTCTAATGTCAGAGTTCCAGGAAAAGATCTATTTTCGCCTCTAATGAGAGTTATTCTCATCTTGACAGGGGCTTCAGTAGTAATGGCATACTATCCTTGCTATGTTCGACTTCTGCAGAGTATTGAGTAGCCAATTCAATAAAAAACCTTGAAGTGTCATTGACCCTTTTTTCTTGTTTACTTTCAGAACCTGCTCTCCCTCCATCAGAAGTAGCCGATGAGCCTCCAACCCTCACAAAAGAAGAGCCAGTAAAACTCAAGGCTCAGGTAAGGCCTATGAAATAGGCAACAGCTTTCTAAGGCAGATTCAGACCCACACTCTTTAGCAGCATGCAGTATTAATATTCAGACATTTCTGTCTGGACATTCAGCTACAGAATTCCTAGCCAGGCCATGAATTTCATCGGAAAATTGATTAGCTACAGTTGTTTTCCATGTGTTACAATCTAAAATAAAATCTCTGTCACGTCCAGCTTGATTTCTAGCATCTTGATGGATATAGCCATATATCTCCCTTAGTAATCTGTCATTGCCTTTTTCTAAGATGTTTTCACTACTTCTCAGGACAGCCTAGTCTCCCAGGTATTCCCTGGAGTTCTTCCATCCAAGTACTAAGCAGGTCCAGCCCTATATAGCTCTCCAGGCCAAATGCAATCCTTCAGATGTTCCACTTTTGAGATGTAGCTTAATCAAGAGTGGCTGATACCAATGTTCCCCCTAACATTGAAAATCACTGCGCGGCAGTTGGAAACTGCTGCGCCGCGTTTTCTTTTCTGGAGGGACCGAACCGGCCTCCCTGGATGAAGAGTAAGCTGGTGGGCAGCAGCCTTTGATCTCGCTCTCCTCCTCTCCCTAGCAGTGGAGCCCACCTGGGGAGGCAAGAGTTAAAGCCTCTGCCTCTTTCGTTGAAGGCTCCTTTCCCCACCCCCCCACCCACCCCATCGGCTGGTGATCAATGTTCCCTCTGACATAAGAAAACACCACGGGGCAGTTGGAAACTGCTGCGGCCGCACAGCTTAGAGGGAACATTGGCTGATAAACCCTTCTGCAGCCTGTGTGTTTTTGGATAAGCAAGGAATGGGGAGAAAGAAAAGTCCCGTAAAAATGACTTTGCAGATCTGGCAGGCAATTATTATTCTACTGAAACCACTATGGCAGGGGTCCCCAACCCCCAGGCCATGGCCCACTACCGGGCTGAGGCCCATTCAGAACCGGGCCATGGCAGCAGGCGAGCACATGTGTGCACACAGCTCCACTTGCGCGCACAGCAGGCAGGTGAGCATGGAACCATCCCTTCTCCCCCCACTCTGCCAGATCACAAAACCGGAAAGGTTGGAGACTGCTGCACTATGGGTTTCCTCTGATGCAGCAACAAAAACAACAAATAAAAAAAAACACTGGCAACTCATGATGTAATTGCAAATCAATATCCTAGTATCTTTTCAGGCTGAAGCCTTCATAATATACTGGATAGGATTTTTTTTAATCTTTTGTTGAATTGAGCATTCCTTTGACCAAGAATCTGAAGGATTTGAAGGCCCTGCTTTAGTTCATCTGTAATAGCTCCACAATAGCTCCTGTTTGGGAGGTCCAAAAGGCAAGGAAACATAAGATTTTCAGAAGAGCAAATATTCCTACATTATGACAGGTACCATGCAGTGAAGCACTAGATGACAGTCATATCTTGGCCACATATTACACTTTGTATTCTTTGGTTACTATAAACATGTAGCCTAAAAAATAGAAAAGAAACAGCGTTTAGCAAAGAGACTGACAGATCCTGTGGTACGAAAACAATAATAGAATCATACACATATTCTTGATAGTCCTATTCAAATATCAATTGGAAACACTTATTTGCTTCCATTCTCAAAAGGTATTACAGACCCTTACACGGCTCCATAATCCTAACTCTATGAAACCACACACTATTCCTGGGTTGGTGATTCTCCTCTTAGCGACAGTCAGATTATAAAATAAGTAATGGCCATTTGAATATGGAACCTTCCAGGGGTTCGTGTTTCTCCATGTTTCTTCCCTGCATAGATAGGGGACCTGTCACTCAACAAACCGTAAATGCTGAAGTTGAAGCAAGACCAACATTGATTCCATATTTCTCAATCTTTTCTGCAAGGGACGAGGAACTGATTCTGCAGCACTACAGCCAGACAATCATAGTGCAAGACAGTCCCAAACCCAAAATATGCGTAGTAATCTCAAATATACAAAAAACAATTCATCATTTTGCACCTCAGAGGACTTGTGCCTTTTTACTACCCCGAAAAAAAAAGAGACTTGCTTAGATTATAGTGGTTTTAGTAACTGCTTTACACAGTAGGTGGCAGCATCAAGCCAACTTTGGCTGATCTCAGAAAAATTAAGTGGATAGTTGAGGATCAGGAAATCCCAGGATATAAGTTAGTCTAGGACAGTGATGGCGAACCTTTTTCTGGTTGCGTGCCAAAAGTGTGTGTGTGTGCGCGCCCCACCTGCGCATACCGACACGACCCCCCCCACGCTCGCGTGCATTCGCTCCGCAGTACGCATGTGCTCCACAGTACACATGTGCACATCCCCGCAGATGCACCCGCGCATGCCCCCCAGCCCATTTTCAGCCCAGAAAGCCTCCTGCACCGAACTTTGCCAGAGCGAACGGTCTGCCGCCGCTCCGCCACCTCCTGCCAGCCTCGCGCTCCAGGCAGCATCCAGCATGGCCGTTCGCACCAGCAAAGGTTGGTGCAACCCTCTTCCGCCACAAGGGAGCATGACTGCTTTCCAGCCGGCGCGTCTCTTACCGCTTATGGCGCTCTCCTCCGGTCCTCCTGGGGGGAGCTCGCCTCCCCGCCAGAGGCTTTCTGGCTGCGAGGGGCAAGGGGACATGTTGGAACCCAGAAGAGGAAAAGGAACAGAGCTGTCAGCCATGCTGGGGCTTTCCTGTCTCCCCACACGAGAGGGCTTCTGCTGTGGCCCCAAGCCTCTGGCGGGAGGGAGAGAAGCCCCAGCCTGCTGTTCCTGCTGCCCCCACCCCCTCGCGCTTGACGATGGTGGTTGTCACACTGCTGTTTCCCCAGCGGCTATAGGAACAGCGGGCTGGGGCTTCTCTCCCTCCCCGCCAGAGGCTTGGGGCCGCAACAGAATCCCTCTCGTGTGGGGAGACAGGGAAGTCCCAGCATGGCTGGCAGCTCTGCTCCTTTTCCTCTTCTGGGTTCCAACGTACTCCCTCGCCCTTGGCGGCGGCAGTTCTCATGCAGCCGCTTTCCTGACAGTGGCAGGAGCAACCGGCGGGGCAGAGAGGGTGGCAGCAAGCTGTGGAAGCAGGCCCTTCGCGCTGGCTAAGAGGCAGCGGCGGCTCCTCATCCTCGTGTTAGCGTCGTGCTCCGGGCAGCATCTCGCCAGCCTTACCTGGCCTCCCCCTGCAGCAGCCCATATGGATCCCGGGCAACGCAGCTTCGGGGCCTTTCCTTGCGGTGGCGGTGACCAGGCAGGCGGGCGCAGGGGAGCGAATGGCGGCAGTGCTCCTGGCTGGCAAGTGAGTGGATGTCCCGGGGCACACATGCGCACCGACCAGCTAGTCTTCTGGTTACTGGCACGCATGCGTACGCGACGACCAGCTGGCTGGCTGATCTTCTGGCTGGCACTGCCGCACGCATGAAGATCAGTTGGTCATCGCGCGCACATGCGTACCAGTAACCAGAAGACTAGCTGGCCGGTGCGCATACGTACACCAGAAACCCGGAAGAGGAATGGGTGCCGCCGCGCATGCCAGGCGACATGGCTCCGCATGCCACTTCGGGCACGTGTGCCATGGGTTCGCCATCATGGGTCTAGGAAGTTGAAGAAACATCCCAGAAGAAGATGGTGGCCAACAACTTTTGTAATACTGGCAAGAATGCACAGTATAAAGTTCATGTTTAGTCAGAAGAGGCTATTCAGACCACATGAATAATGTTCATAAGGTCCACATTCAGTTCAGAAAATCCAATTATGTACTTCTGGATGAATCTCATTTGGGAAAGGGATATGGTCACATCATTGGAAGTACTTCCACATTTTTCATGTCAGCATTGTAAAACAGGTTTTGTTCACGTTCTATGCAGGTAGTCAGGTTACATCCCTATTGGGACAGAATTTTTGTTTGTTAGGTGAAGCATTCGTTAGGCGAAACATCACTTAACCATGGCACTTCCAAGCAGTCCTGGCTCTGGTCATTAGGCCAAGACTCACTATTGCTAGGTCAGGACCCCATGTTTCTCCTGCCCTGCAGCACTTACCTCTGCTTCAATTCACCCTGCCCACCTATCTCCTCTCCTATCTCTGCCCTTTTGGCTGTCCAGCCCTCCCCCACTGTTCCCTATTGCCCCCAGATGACCTTTGCCATCTTCCTCCTGTTGCTGACAAGGTGGCAAAGGTCATCTGGGGTAATGGGGCAGCAGAAGCAGCAGAGTGGAGGACAGCCAAAAGGGCAGTGATGAGGGAAAGCAGACAGGTGGAGGGAGCTGGACCCTGACGTCATAAATGAGCGCAGGCTGCCAACCATTCAAATTTTGATCATACGACTGAGGGTATTGCTGAAATTTCAAGGACCATTTAACTAGCATTCATTCAGCACCACTATAACTTTGAACAGTCGCTGAACAAATGGTGATAACCAAGGACTACCTGTATTGACAACCCAGCTAACCATATATATATTTTCTTTCTTTCAGGTGAACGGAGGGGAGGAAGATTCTGGTGCACCTCCACTTAAGAGATTTTGTGCAGATCAGAACTCCATATGTCATGCAACTTCTGAGAGCTAGTCAGTCTGCTTCATCCTGTGATGCAGTTGTTTTCAAAACTCCACCTGCCCCTCCCTCTCAAAATACCAATCTGTTTGAAAGTTGGTATTCTTCTCCACTTCCGTGTTTCTCTCCTGTGCAGTGTCCTCCAAGAATCAACCTGCTCTTTCCATAACCTCTCCAGATGAAACTTTGCTCATCCTGTGTTAAGATTTGTCCCCTTTGTGCAATCTCCTCTCAGCCACATCCTCTTGACTTGCACGCTTAAGGAATGAGGTGGTTTCAACCTCTCTTGTATACTTTTTATTTATCTCTTTGTGGGCTTTGGGGACTGCAGCTAAGAAGGTTCCTGTAAGAAAGAGGAGTTCTCTGCACTTAACAGGTAGCTCACAAACCCTTTCCTGTCCTTTCTCCTCCAGACAGTGAAGGATTCTCTCTGGAAGTGAGTCAGGACCTGGTGGAAGTCTGCCTGGGATGTTGTGCAATAGTTGTGGGGTTAAGCCATTAGTGCTGGAGGGAGCAAAAACTTTCCCCTCCAGGGAAGGATAATGGTGCTGCAGCTAAGAAGGTGTTCTAGGAAGTGAAGGCTGGGCTGCATCTAGGTGGCTAAAGGGCTCTCCTTTGCAGTCTGGCAAACGTGGACCTCGGAGTGAAGAATATCTTCCCAGGTACCAAAGGGGCATTGTCTCTGAGCAGCCCTTCTCAGGGGTGGAATAGCCACCTAGCACAGCTAGCACCAATCGCCCGGCCCTCTCTAGTCTCTGCGGACCTGTCCTCCCCATCACAATCTGCATGTGGAACTGACTTCATGATCAGGGCCCTGCTGCCATGAAAAGTGCTGGCCACGCAGGGAAGAAAAGAGATATTTTAGCACTGAAGAGAATATTTTTAAAATTAAACTATTTGAAATAGTATATGTGTGAGAAAGTGTATTTGGGGGCAGGGGGAAGATACAACAAGAAACGGGATGGCTGGCATAGAAGTCCTCTTCCCATTTGCATGGGAATCATGACAGAAGCTTGTCTTGACAGCATTCTTTTTTATGCATTTCCCATGATGTTGCCTTCATCTAAGTCGCACTCCATTCATAAAACAGGATTAAGTGGTGCTTGGTTGCGCTAGCACAAAACTTTTTTTTTCCATCATTGTTCCTATACCATAAAAGTGATAAATGATTAGGTTTTCTCACCCATTACTTTGTATATTGGGACTATAGTGAATGGGGAAGAATATACTGTAGTAAGAACAGGATTGGGGTTGATTAGCAAGGGGAACAATACATTTCATGTAGGTCTAATTTTCTGCCACCTCCCAAATACATGTATTTCAACCTAGAACTGAAGAAAGCTTGAAGAGTTTTGTTAGGGGGGTTTCATGGAATACTTTCCTTGGGTAAGAGTAGGAGCGCACAAAGTCAGTCCATAACTTCAAGGATTGCTACTGCCAGATTTAAAGCTAGAAGAATGTGAGGCAAATGTAACCTACAGACCTTAATCCAATTAAGTCAAGAAAATGTCCCATTTAAATTAACAATACGTTTGAAAGTACTGAATACTACTAATTTGTGGGGAGGGGGGATGTGGACAGAGCTACAGCATTGAAAGGTCAGGGTCTTCAAAGAAATTCCTCTCCAGAGTACTTACAAGATAAATTTAATGTTCAGATCCCAAGCCCAGCCATCATATAGCAGGTTTTGCTTTTAAAGGACAAAAGGCATAATTTATGTTAAGATGACAGTAAGGATACTACCGGTAGAGACAATTAATAGGGTACTAGAGACAATTAATAGGCCCTCTTCTGACTATTAGTAGGTACAAAAGGTTGGTTTCTGAACTGAGCTAACCTTATCTTGCTCAAGGGTGGCATTCTGAGGAACTGAAATGCCATCTCTGGTCTTTTTAGGATACTGCCATTATCAAGTGATGGAATTGTAACTCTTGGTTTTTGCTTAAAGCTTGGCTAGATTGTCCCATCTATATATTCTAAATGGTTTCTGCTAACAGCCTGTGATCAGCTTGCTAGATAAATACCCGTATGCTTCTCCTGATGCAGATAGTGCTATTTAATGATATTCTGGCAGACGTGGCCTCTGGATCTCTTTTTAGAGATCTAAAAGTATTACTGCGATGTATGATGGAAAATGGCTTTCACAAGTTGCCTCCATTGCATTTGATGAAGACCAAGGAAGAAGAGAGGATTGACACATTCTCCAAAGCATCAGAGGGCAGGACAAGAAGTGGAACCTTGTGATAAGGAGATATTTTCTTCCAGAACAATTAATCAATGGAATAGCTTGCCTCCCAGTGTTGTGGATGGCCCATCATTGGAGGTTTTCAAAAATAGACTGGATTTGACCTAGATGTATATGGTCTTCCATCTTGAGCAGGGGATTGGGCTAGAAGACCTCCAAAGTCCCTTTCAGCCCTATGATTGTATATTGTATATTCTACAGACCAAAACTTAAATGGTTTCTTCTAAGCCTAGGGGTCTATTAAAATGATTCCATGATAACCGTGTCCCAAAAGCACTTTTTGGGGTTTTTTCCCCTTTGAAAATGTTTTGCTTCTCATCCAAAAAGCTGCTTTAGTTCTAACTGACTGATGGGGGATTTCAAAGGGGGAAAAATCTGAAGTCTAGTTGTTGTTGGTTTTTTTGGGGGGGGGAATACCTTGGGACAACCATGACCTGGTCCTGGATGATTGAGAACATCCATAGACTGTGACAAACGTGTCTTGCAAAATCGCTTCACTTAATTCTCCCGCGGAGAACGTCAACCCTGGCTTTTCTCACGGAGCCTGGTAACGATACACTGAAAGCTTTAGAGGCCTCTTTCTTTTTCTATATTTATGTTCAACGCCATCTTGTTTCCATGGAAAAAGCGGCCTAGTCGAGACGCCGCTGCCTTTCTCTCCCCGCCCCGGGAGCGATGGCGGAGGCGGCTTGGAACGAAGACACCGGCGGGGCGGTCTACCGATCCCGAGACCCCATCCGTAACCTGCGCCTCAGGTTGGTGCTCCCTTCCCTTCTCTGTCGTGAAATGCCCCGAACTCTTCCCGCGGCTCAAAAGTTGCTGCCGCCACCGCTAGTCCGTTACTCCAGTCGTCCTTTTGATTTGCAGCTCGCCCATCGGTGAAACAAACCAGTCTGGAAAACATCCTGTGGCATCAATAGATTGGTTTCCAAAAGGGAAACCAATATATTTTACTCGGTTTTCTTACAGGAAACTGAGCTCTTCCTCTCAAAATTACACCTCAAATGCCCCGTAAACGCGCACAGGCGGCAAATCCTCTAATAATGACTGCCCTCCCTGAGAGAAAAATCGCGGAGTAGCAACTCTAATGTTCTATATTATTGAACGAAGTGTGACAGTTTAAATTTTAAAGCCCATTGTACTATATAATAAACGTCTGTCTGATGGGATTTATAATCCACCTCAGGAATGCATATAATCATATCTGGTGGACAAGTGTAGAGGCAAAAAATATTGGGAAAAAATACAAATGTGGTTGGAAAAGATGATAAAGCAGCACATTTATTTAAAACCAGAAATATTTTTGTTGGGGATTTTGCCCGAAACTTATAGTAAAGGAAATGCATATTTAATTATACATGTATTAACTGCCGCTAGAATTGTATTTGCACAAAATTGGAAAAGTGATGAGATCCCTACGGATGAGAATGTGATTAGGAAAATATTAGAATGTGCAGAAATGAACAGATTAACGCTTGCTATAAAGGAGAAAGAACGAACTGAATATTATATGACATGGGAGCTATTTTATGGATGGTTGGAGAATAAAAACAAGTGAGAAATAAATGGAGATCAGTGAAATAAAGAATATATGTTAAGATAGAGATGTAAACAATATGATTGTTATCAATATGATTGTTAAGATTATTATATCTATATAATATTATATTTTCAGTAGAAGATATGTTAAGAGGGAGAAATGAATATAGTTATGTTGATTATTATTATTGTAAGATTAGAGAACTATTATTAATGTAACGAATACTGTAAATGTTGACTGTAATAGCAGAGACATTTGTACCCAGACGGCACACTGTTTAATGGAAGATGATATGTTCAAGTTAAAAAATAAAAAAAACTTATTTAAAAAAAAGGAATGCAGAAAGTGTTTTTTTCCCCTAAATTGGCAGTAGCATTGGGGGTGCAAGTTAAAAGTTGAGTTAAAAAACTGAAATGCAAGCTGAGATCTGAGGGCTTGATAACAATCTACCAAATAAGCAGTCAACAACCACAACATCAACTGACAGTAACAGGAATAAGAATAAAATAAATGCATAAAACAAGATGCACAAATAACTGAGGGTTAGTGTTCCTAATATAAAATGCAAGTAGTATGGGGGTGCAAGTTAAAAGTTGAGTTAAAAAACTGAAATGCAAGCTGAGATCTGAGGGCTTGATAACAATCTACCAAATAAGCAGTCAACAACCACAACATCAACTGACAGTAACAGGAATAAGAATAAAATAAATGCATAAAACAAGATGCACAAATAACTGAGGGTTAGTGTTCCTAATATAAAATATCAAAAAGAAATAATTTCAAATATGCTGCAAAATAATTACAAACATAGCTGCAATAATATAGAAATAGTATGTAGTAATGTGATAAAAATAAATATGAATAAAAGTATGAGAAATTACATACCTTATAGTTACTCTAATTCAGAGATCTATAATCAGTTTCTCTTAGGGAAATCATTTAATTTTAAATATATCCTGCAGTTCTAATTAATATAATCAAAGTCTACGGTAACAGTTACTTGATGCAAAATATAAAATTTTTAAACAAAGCAAAATTAATACTAGAATATGTCTACTATGTGCTGCAAAAATCTAGACAACTGCTAGAAAGCAGTAAATGTTAAGAGTGACTGGTATTCCTTAGCTTGCATGTAGTTTTTAGACTTTTACAGTTCTGATTTGATAGCTTTAACTAAAATTAATTAACAAAAGTCTGGCTCTATTGCACTTCTGTGTATAGAGAATACATAATATTTTTAAGTCACAACTACTACCGGTAGGTACAATCAACAGTGTAATATTGATGTTACTGTAAAATCAAAGATAATAAAAAATTAATATGAAAATCAGGAAAAGTTTATTTAAAGTACAAGTGCTCAAATGGTTAAAAAAGAACTCACCCTTTAAAATTACTATCACACCTATATAAACAATTACAAAAACCTATGAGTATCCAGTCCTGGAAAAATAATAATTTAAGCAGAAAATTGAAACATAAACTTAATTCAGAAACCATACATTTACTTATTGTCACCAATAAAGTCTCAGATAATATAAATAGATAATACATTCAGTTCAGTACTGCTGGAAATGTAATAATTTGTATCTGGTGGCAAGCTCAACCATTCTGGAAGATGCCTCACAGTAGAATGAAACAGATTTGGATTCTGATTTTTCTTTTCTTGCAATTTTTTACTGTTAAGCACCACTAACTATATCTTTTTACAAAGTATACTGAAGTAACATTGTAATTGCTCCTGAGATACTTTATACTTTTCATTGGAAATTACACTCAGTTCTTTCTTTAGAAGACCGGCAGACCCAACTCTGGAAGTACCGGTATGCATCCAATGTCAAAACTGATTTCATATTTTTTAAAAATATATCTATTGACTTCAGCTTGGAAAACATTTATGAATTATAATTCTGCACATAGACCTTGGCTGCAACTGAAGTTTGAATTTCTCTTCTTAAAATGCTGAGTTCTTTTTAAGTGGTTATAAAGTTAAGGGCAGATTATCTCAGATTAGCTAGAAATTTTTATCTTAATATTTTGACTGAAAATTCTTATTATTGTAGTTGTCATTGTTAATTTCTAACTTCACCCTATTGATAATTTTAAATCGATTGTTTTGTGATTATCTCCATGTATTCTCTTAATTTAATGTTACTAGTGGAATATTAGAGGGATGTTTTTCTTAACATTTTATCATTTTTATTTATTTTATTATTTTTGCATTTGTATTTGCATTTGTATGCCGCCCACTCCACAGAGACTGGTTTGTAAATCTATTTTTGTGTTGCTCTTGTTACACATCCATATTCTATTCTTAAATATCTTTTAAAAGAAAGTAAAATATTTTTTAAAATTCAGATACTTCCCAAGTGGTAATGATTAGTAGGAACAAGTAAGTAGAACAGTTATTTGGAGTAATTTTTCATTTGCTTTCTTCTTCTTTTCAAGCAACTGGCTTTGAATGCCACATTCCAGATGTCCAAAAATAATATCTTTCTTTCTTGCAGGGTTAAAATTCAGCGGGTTACTTCCACTAGTCTACTACTACAGCAGCTACAGCAATCTTTCTGCCAATCAGGCCAGCAGCTCATCGGCTTGTCAACTTTTGAGCCTTACAACTCAGCAAGTGAGTGCTCTTGGCTGGACTTTAAGAACAATGATTTCTGGAAGTCTGGTCAGGTGTTAAGACTGTTAAAGCTGCGAAGTCTGATGAGTATAAAACCAAATAATTGAAATATTTGCTTTGTGGAACCAAGAGATGTTTCTGTACAATTTTGTTTCATTTTTAAATTAACTTTTATTTTGGAAGTCAGGAGATATCATTTACCTTAACAAAACTAATGACCTTGGTCAATGAGATTGTCTGCTCTCCCCACTGCAATTTTCTCATTCCCTGCATTGCTTTTCTTGTTAAATTGCCAAATTAAATGCCCCATGATTTGTGCAATGATTTAGTGTGGCTAACTCCTACGTTTTTCTTGCCTTTGGCTTTGATTCTGAATATAAAGACATTCAAAGCAATAAAATAATCATTAGACCTGCCCAGATGTTATGTATATTAGTAACCAAGAGAGAAAATAAATTGTGGGAGAGTTGGAGCATCTTAAGCCATTATTCTTGCCAAGCACACTTTGGAGGCTTGTCTATGTTTCAGGTGGACATTGTCCTGAAGAGGAGAAAGAGGAGGCTGTTATTAGCTGGCAAGAAAAACTCTTCAGTCAAGTAAGTAGATGGGATGATTGTCCCACTAATGATTCTAGCAATTTTCAGTGCTTCTGGCAGTGCTTATTCAATTTATTCTTACATAAGCCAGATATCTGGCTGAGCAGTGATTGAAATCTCCTTCATCCAAGTTTAATGTTCTAGCCTCTTGTCCAGACCGATCATGTGCTGTTCCTGCAAATTTAACATGGATATCTTATGGAATGTGTAAAAGTACAAACTTCATTCTAAAAGGCTTCTAGATTGAAAAATATGAAGCTATAAATCATCTGGATTTCAACAGTAGGCCTACATTTTTTTCTCAGTCACTGTGTTAAAGGTGTTTTGTTTCAAGTGTTCTTAAGCACCAAACCCCTATTGTGAACATTTGGGAGTTTGGGATGCTTCTAAAATATTTGAAAGAGTCTATTCTCATTTTAAAACAATTATTTCATGTTCAGAAGGAATTTTGTATATCCTTCACACTCAAAATAATTCAAAAGAAAACTTTTTGATTATTACTTTGAATATCACAGGTATTTTTCTTGCCTAGTTGAACTCGCTTGAATAGGGAGTCTGTTTAACAGTACTGTACACATCATGCTCACAAGGGCTTTTGCCTTTTCATGTTAAATGAAGTAGACAGGCTTTCTTTGTACACTTTCTCATTCAGGGTTTTAGAGACTAATGACTCAGTCTAATAGGTAGAAATGTTTTGGACTACTTTCAATCTATTTTGTTGAATTGTAACCTTGGTGGAACATTCTGTCCAAACTGCATTCCTTTGCTTCTCCCCTATTCTTCACCTTCAGTGCACCTATTCAGATATGAGAAATTCAATTAGATATGAGTTCTGCAGAAGTTAGTGGCTTGTTTTTTGTGATTTGCTCATCTAACAAATCCAACTATTTGTCTGCTTTTTGCTTTGACCTCTGCTTTGCTAATACTGCAGTTCCATGGGTTGAAGATTTTGTAGGGAGGGCTTTGTTATACACGCAACAATGTTTTTTTCTACTCTGTTTAGTTTGAGGTTGATCTTTACCAGAATCAGTCTGCTTGCCAGAGCCCACTTGACCGACAATACCACCAGGATATCCTAAAATTGGAAGAGTTGGGGGGTCGAAAGAACAAGCGGATCTTCACCTACACAGACCATGACCGCTTCACCAACCTAGAAGAGGTACCAGCTTTTTAACAGAGATGGAAATGGGTTTGGGGATGGGATGGCTGACCCAGAGTCCATTCTTTATAGAATAGAATAGAATAGAATAGAATAGAATAGAATAGAATAGAATAGAATAGAATAGAATAGAATAGAATAGAATAGAATAGAATAGAATAGAATAGAATAGAATAGAATAGAATTTTTTATTGGCCAAGTGTGATTGGACACACAAGGAATTTGTCTTTGGTGCGTATGCTCTCAGTGTACATAAAAGAAAAGATACATTTGTCAACAATGTTGTCATAGGGTTCAAGTAAGCAATCAGGAAACAATCAATATGAATATAAATCGTAAGGATATAAGCAACAAGTTACAGTCATACAGTCATAAGTGGGAGGAGATGGGTGATAGGAACGATGAGAAAAACTAATAGTAATAGTAATGCAGCCTAGTGAATAGTTTGACAGTGGTGAGGGAATTATTTGTTTAGCAGAGTGATGGCGTTCGGGAAAAAACTGTTCTTGTGTCTAGTTGTCTTGATGTGCAGTGCTCTATAGCGACGTTTTGAGGGTAGGAGTTGAAGCAATTAATGTCCAGGATGTGAGGGGTCAGTAAATATTTTCACAGCCCTCTTTTTGACTGGTGCAGTGTACAGGTCCTCAATGGAAGGCAGGTTGGCAGCAATTGTTTTTTCTGCAGTTCTGATTATCCTCTGAAGTCTGTGTCTGTCTTGTTGGGTTGCAGAACCAAACCAGACAGTTATAGAGATGCAGATGACAGACTCAATAATTCCTCTGTAGAACTGTATCAGCAGCTCCTTGGGCAGTTTGAGCTTTCTGAGTTGGCACAGAAATAACATTCTTTGTTGTGCTTTTTTGATGACATTTTTGATGTTAGATGACCATTTTAGGTCTTGAGATATGATGGAACCTAGAAATTTGAAGGTCTCTACTGTTGATACTGTGTTGTCTAGTATTGTAAGAGGTGGTAGGATGGGAGGGTTTCTCCTAAAGTCTACCACCATTTCTACGGTTTTGAGTGTGTTCAGTTCCAGATTGTTCCGGTCGCACCACGAGGCTAGTTGTTCAACCTCCCGTCTGTATGCGGTTTCATCGTTGTCTCGAATGAGGCCAATCACTGTTGTATCATCTACAAACTTCAGTAGTTTAACAGATGAATTGTTTGAGATGCAGTCATTGGTATATAGAGAGAAGAGAAGTGGTGAGAGTACACAGCCTGGGGGGGCCCCTGTGCTAATTGTACAGGTATCTGATGTGATTTTGCCTAGCTTCACCTGCTATGTCAACATGAATGATAGGAAGAGAGGAATTGTTCCTACTAGCAAATATGAAGTAATGTAAAAAATATGTTTACAACCCTTAAGTAATAATTAATAACATTGTTAATTACAAATATAATTCCTGGCTTAGTAAAGTAAAGTTCAGACAAATAGTAGCATCTTGGTAATCTTGGCAGATTCCTCCAAAGCTAGATAGGCTTAGTTCATTGTGATGTTTGGATGGAAGATCACCAGGAAAGTCCAGAGCAGTCATTTAGAGTTGGAAGTTGGAAAAATATATTGAAAGATTGCAATACCAAATCGCTTTCATATTACTGTCAAGAAAGCATGTAATTAGCAGGTGTTCAATTCTGGAGCAGTGTTTCTCAACCTTGAAAACTTTAAAATGCTTTCCCTTGATGGGCTGTCACTGGAGCCTTTGCTGTCTGCCTTGTACCAAAAGTACTGCTAAAAAGATATTTCCCTGGATTGAATGGAACCTCTTAAGCTCATATTTTTCCTGTTTAAATGTATAACAAGCTCTCTTCTTACATTACAGCATGGTCAGAAAATGACCACTTCTGACAAGGAAGTGCCTTCGTATTTGGCAGAAATGATGGCTAATGTGAGGAGGAGGAGACAAGAACGCAGGCCAGTGTAAGGGCAGCTATGGACAGTGCTTTTGCTGTACAAATCTCTTGGGCTTGAGGGCTGGGGGGGATGATTTTGATCCATCCTGGCATTCCGTGGCTCTTCTATATATTCTGCCAAAGCAGAAGGAAGCCTGCTTCACTATAGGCAACAATCTCCTTTGCCCCTCTTGGCAGAGAAGGAAACATCCTGAAATCCCGAATTATCACCTGGCAGCCCTCAGAAGAATTCATCAAGAACAACCATGTCCTTAATACTCCTGTGCAGACCATGTATATTATGGGGGACCTAGGACCCCAAGGCAAGTAAGTTTGTGTGTCTGTGTACCAAAGCTTTGCAGCCCCATTGTTTTTTTTCAGCCCCCCCCCCCAGGTTCCAAGAAGTGTTTGAAGTTGAACAAATGTCATTAGCACTCCTTGATACAGAACCGAAGGGGACAGATGCATGAGAACAGTGTCCCACATGTTCCTTTGGTCCTGGATCTGGGGTTTACATAACATTGTTCTATAATATGTTCAGAAACATCTGAATGTATCTTGTACTGCCGGTATTTAAGCCCTGAAGAAGCAGGTCATGTTTTTATAATGATCTCTCCGTAGGCTTGGTTGCAAGGAGTTTGAGTATGTTCTCTGCATGATCAAGGTAGATGGCAACGGAGTCATCACAGTCAAGCCAGATTTTACAGGCACAAAAGGGCCTTACAGGTGAGCAGCACTTGGAGCCCTTTGATCTCTGAAAATGAGTTGGAGTCAAGGGGCAATCGCATATCAATTGTACAGATCTTTTCTCTGAGTTGGGCTGTGTTGTTTGGCTCCCTGAAGGATTGAGCTAGAAGGGGAGAAGCGGGAAATGTGGAAATTCACTCTGGAGAACGCCTCGGCCATGGTGGAAAAGAAGGAGGAAGCACGGGAACAGCGTGTCTTCAAGGATGTAAGAACTCTTCATCTTTTGCTCCTTAAGTGGGGCCTAAATTTGTAAAAGGGGTATATGTCTTATTTTCTGACTGTATGTTTCATTCTTTAGTTGTACAGCCGACATAAAGAGTACCTCAGTGGACTTGTTGGATCTGACTTTGAGACGGTAAGTGACTTCTTTTTGCGCCAGATATGTTTGCTTTACTTTGTAACTGTTAATTCTAATCTTAACTTGTTTAAGACAGAACCGCAGGACCTCACAATCTGGTTCTATTTTTAGTGGAGAGTGTCAGGTTGGTGGAATTTGGAGTGCTGCTTTGAAATGCATTACCACAGCATTCATGATTAGTTACCATTGTTGGAAACAAACTTTTTATATGATTTGAGCAGATAGGTAAAGTTCCTGCAATTTGCAGGTTGTGTTATAATAGTGACTTTTTCCTGGAGAGGGAAAAATTGTACTGCTGTTTTCTTCTTAGTCCTTTGCTCACCATGCAAATTTCTCATTCTAGTTATTGTTTAATTGAGAAACCCATACTGAAAATTCAATTGTGCTTATGCTTGCCTTAGGTGATATAAGGAAGCTAGCACGGTTGATGCTGGCTAGTCCTTGGATGGAGAACCACACAGAAATTCCAGAGCCATTGAGAAACTGAGAAAAAAATATATTCTGGAATACAAAGGCAAACCACTTCTGTAACATTGTTAAAAAATTACATAGATAAGCCATCAGGAGCCAAGCTCAACCAAGGATATTTTTAATCTTTGAATCTGAAGCATACTGACAATAGAATCTCAAGTCTTGAATTTGTCCTGAGCCACCACCTCTGTCATGTATTCATCACATAACCTTTGATATGTCTCCTGTTTCACTGACCATCAAAAAAGCCTTCCATCCCTGTGTTCATAAAATCAAGTAATAGAAGAGGAAAAAATGAGAACTTCCTTCCACAAAATGGTTACCTGCTACATGTAAACTACTCTTTGTGCAATAAAGTTATCCAGATGCATATTAACAGGCACCAAGCTAGAAATGACCGTGTGCTCTAGTTCTGCCTTCGGCATGAAAGACGCTGGGTGACTTTGGACCAATCAACCTAACAGGGTTCTTGCTGTGGGGAAAAATAGGAGGAGGAAGGTATATTAGATCTGCTCCCAGCCTTGAGTTGTTTATAAAAATAATAAAGGTGAGATATAATTAAATAAATAAATATCTCTGACTTGGGGTTTTGCACCTGATGTTCACCTTCTAATATAAAAATATATCGTGTTTCCCCAAAAATAAGACATCCCCCAAAAATAAGCCCTCCTCTGAAAATAAGCCCTTCCCCGAAAATAAGCCCTCCCCCCCAAAAATAAGCCCTCCCCGAAAACATTTAAACGCATGCGCAGCTGGTCCCCGCCATTTCCTCTGGTTAGGGTTAGGGAGACAGAGCTGGAAATCAGGTAAGAGGGCAAGAGGAGCCCCGTCTTGTTCCACGTGCCCCAAAATAATAAGACCTCTCCAAAAATAAAGCCAAGCGCTTATTTTGGGGTTCAAAAAAATATAAGACAGGGTCTTATTTTCGGGGAAACATGGTAGTTCCTTTATATCAGATCAACCCTTTGATTCCTCCAGCCTAGATTTATTAAGTCTGATGAGCCAGCAGCTCTCGGGCACTGGGAAACTTTTCAAACTGCAGTTTTTCTGCTGGGTAACATTCATTCTTTCCTCTTGCAGACTGTTCCTGGTATTTTCCGACTCTTTGTTAATGGTGAAATAGGTAAGATGGTCTTTTATTCTTGGAGGAGTTTTTGTTTCTCCTCCTTCCGCATTCAACCCAAGATTGATCCCAAGGCACCTAAAGAAATATTAAGGCTCAAACTGTAACTGGAAGCCTATGCCTGCCCTATGAAACCGCGTAGAACAGTGATGGCGAACCTATGGCACAGGTGCCACAGGTGGCACGCGGAGCCATATCTGAGGGCACGTGAGGCATTGCCCTATGTCAGCTCCAGTGCGCATGTACGTGCTGGTCAGCTGATTTTCGGCCTTCTTTTTGGCCATTTTCGCTCTCCCCAGGCTTCAGGAAAGCCTCATGAACCCTGGGGACGGCAAAAAACTTCCCAACGGGCCTACTGGAAGTCCGGAGGCTTCAGTGAGGCCTGTGCGCATGTGCAGGGGGGCAGTGCGGGGGGTTGTACGCATGCATGGGGGGCAGTGCGGGGGTTGTGTGCATGCATGGGGAAGGGCATTGCATTATGGGTGTGGGCACGCACGCACACGCTATCGTGCGCGCGCGCACCCTTTTGGCACCCGAGCCAAAAAAGGTTTGCCATCACTGGCGTAGAGGGAATTGTGATCCTGCTAAGTGATTTATACCTCTCATTGTTCTGTAATTAATGTTGTGGTTTCCCTAATATTGATTTAGGTACCTTTTTGCTATTAGGAAAAATGACTAAATTTTCAGTTTGTAAGCAATCTGGAGCTGTGATTGTAACTAAAACATCCTCCTACAAGTTTGATTAGCCAACTCATTCAGGTTTTGTTATAAACTCAAAGTCTCTTTAGCAAGGTGTGTGCACCTTCTTAGGGTTGGGTGGCTTGGTTAAAAATAAGAGAAAAGGTCCAGAGAATAAGGCTTTATTACCGTGTTTCCTTTTCTTTCCTAGTTTCAGCCCAGGGTTACGAATACAACGATCTGTACATACATTTCTTCTTGGAACTGCCCAGCTGTGAGTAGTACAAATTGGGCCCTTAGGATTGGGAGCAAGATACGATATGGCATCTACCACATACAGTTTTTGTAGAAGTGTGTATCCTCCTGGAGAGTTGCTTCTAGCAAAGAAATAATTGAAACAATTCAGGGATTCATAAGTCTTCCCACAGCAAATCAAGCATATCCTTGAACCTGCCCTCTTGTTATTTGAGGCTGTATATTCCCCAAAACTCCCCTTTCCCTGAAATCCAGTCCTAAGATGCTGATGGACAATCAGTACCAGGTCCAATCTCATGATGAGATCCAGAAAAAAAATCCTTGTGTCTCCCTCCTCCACCTCATCACTTACCTACCTGTTGCATCGCACACTTCACACTTCAAGATTAAAAGCATAACAGAAGTATGGCTAATAACGTAAGGTAGCATTACTTTTATAACGCTGGAGTCATTTTAATCCTAAGTGTGCATGATTCAAGGTGAAGAAAAGAAAAAGGATCAAATAATTTTAAGCCATCTACAGTATTTTTTCCATATTGTTCCATATTAGTATATCTGAGAGAAATTCTAATGGTTTTTTTTTAAAAAAAGACATACAGGTAATCCTTCCATAACGACCAATTGCTTAACGACCAAAGTTATAACAGTCCCCTGAAAAGGTACTTACGACCCGATTGCAGAGTTCCAACTGCAACACACACACACACACACACACACACACACACACACACACACACACACACACACCTGATTTCATTTGGGAGCTAGGCTACTGGCTCACATTTATTATGGCCGTTTTCAGCATGACCATGATTTTTAGCATTTTTGCTAGATTCTGATGTTAACTTTCTGTGGATTCATTTAATCACCGTTGCATTCGCTTAACAACTGCCACATCCAACAACCGTGGCATTTGCTTAATGACCATCACATAAAATTAGGCCTGGTCATATGGTGACCAGCTTAGCAACCGCCACGAGGTAAGACCATAATTCCAGGCTCAATTATAGTCATTCTTCAGGAACTACCTGGTATGCAAAGAAAGGGTGTCTGGTTTTGGAGCAGAGGTTTTGTGCTTTAGCTGCTCATTAATCTTGCTGTCTTCTCTGCGGTCCTAAAAGCTTCTATTTTCTTTCCAGGCTGGTCATGTCCCCCATCTCAACTACTCTCTGGAATGACACAGACTTGCACTAGTAAAGTACATGGCAAAGTATGTTTAAGGTGGTTCCTTTGTGAGGGAGGGGGACTGTTTTGCAGAGTCACAGTGTTTAATGCCAGTTTTGGGGTTTTGAGGCACATTTTTCTTTCGTACTTTGAGGAATATCAGCCTTACATGACTCTGGAATATAGTTCTTGCTATGGATTTTAGTTTTCTGATACTCCTAATATTTCAAAGCTAAGTTATAGTAGAGCCTTCTTCAACTTACTCCTTTAACTTTTAAATGTATTGTACTGCCAAATTATTGAGATTTCTTAATGATTTACATTAAACTTTGTTGAACCTCAGTTGGCCCATAAATTCTCACAGATTCAACTGGATTGTCCAGGGAATAAGAATTATGAGACTCTAGGATGGCCACCAGAATCATAATTGCAAAATGGGCATCTATACAAAATAATATAATTTTTAAAAAGTTAAAAATTAAAATTAAATCTGGAGAACAGATTGGAGAAGATCTTCAGCATGTAGACAAATATTTTGGGGGAAAAAACCTCCCTTGTTTTAGGGTCTATGTGAATTTTTCAGTGTTGGTACAAAGCGAGTAGAGTTCATTCTATTGGTCTAAAACAGTGATGGCTAACCTTTTGATTACTGCGTGTTGAAAGCGCGCGCGCGTTTGCCTGCACCCATAATGCAATGCGTGCACAACACCCCCGCGCTCCCCGCCACCCCAAGCATGTGTGCACCCCCCCACGCCCCCTGCACGTGACACCCCCCCCACCCCATTTTGGGCCTAGCAGGCCTCCCTGCAGCCCCCTGAAACAAAAAACCAGCCATGGGGGGCCCCCCCATGCATCCACGCGCGATCCCCATGCATCTGCACGTGATCCCCGCGCATGCATGCACGTCTCCCACATGCAGCCCGGGCCCCGCGCATGTGCGGCAGAGTCCCGAAAATCAGCTGGCCGGTGGGAGGCGCGTGCGCATGCACGGTGGAGCTGAGCTGGGGCGACGGCTCGCGTGCCCGCAGAGAGGGCTCTGTGTGCCACCTGTGGCACGTGTGCCATAGGTTCGCCATCATGGGTCTAAAGCCTGGATTAGGCTTCTCCATCATCAGGGAACATATGCCTCTGTCATTTGGAGACAGTTGCATAGCTGTCAACCCATCAACCTTTTCACAGCATATACTGTATATGCAGCAACACCTAGGCACAGTTGCAGGCAACTCTAAATCAAGCTTAAGGCATATCCCTCTTGAGGGGACATTTGCTGGTTTTCTTATCCCATTACACACACATACACACACAGTTGTTCTGTTCCCTGCTGCCCCGTGTAAAAGCTGATACTACTATTTTTTTTTTATTGAAAAGTTTTAAAGGTACAAAGTACAAACATTTTTCCCCCATTTTTCTCCCCCCCTCCCCCCTCCCCCCTCCCCCTTCCCCCCCTTCCCCTCTCCCGGACTTCCCAGAAAAAGCACAAGGTATAAATCTAAAAAAAAACCTAACATAAAACTTACTATAAAAGAAAAAAAAAGTTATTAGTTCAAAAATACCCATTCATCCTTAACTCTTTAACAATCCAAAAGCTTGAAAATATAGTATATCATTTCACAAATTTCTAATATTAGTAAACTATTTAAATTATTTTGATCTGATACTTTTTTTGAATATATTCAGTCCACCTACTCCATTCCAATATATATCTTTCATTTGAGTGGTCCTTTAAATATGACGAAATCTTGGCCATTTCGGCCAAATGTATCATTTTCAATGTCCATTCTTCAATTGTAGGTATATCTTCTTTCTTCCAGTATTGTGCTACCAACAATCTGGCAGCAGATATACAATTCAAAACCAGCTTGGTCTCTATAACCGAACAATCCGTTATTATCCCCAACAAAAAGAATTGTGGTGTAAATTTAATCTTTTTCTTTAAAATGTTTTGTATAATCCACCATATTTTTATCCAAAATGCCTTGATTTTTTACAAGTCCACCATATATGAAAATATGTAGCATCCCCACATTCACATCTCCAACATTTAGAATCTAAATTTGGATACATACAAGCTAACTTTTTTGGGTCTAAATGCCATCTATAAAACATTTTATAAAAATTTTCTCTCAAATTTTGTGCCTGCGTAAATTTAACATTTCTGACCCATATTTTTTCCCATGTATCCATCATTATCGGTTCACCAATATTCTGAGCCCATTTTATCATACAATCCTTAACTAATTCTGTTTCTGAATCTAATTCCAATAAAATATTATATAATCTCTTTATATGCATTGGGCCCTTATCTTTCATTGATAACTGATACTACTATTTTTCATTCCCAGGATAGGGTGGCTTTTTTTTCCTTCCCATTTACCCTGGAGATGTTCTTCACCCAAGAGGATGACTTGGAAGGTGGGTCATGCCATTGTGTGTGAGAAAGAAGTTCAGAAATTGTTCTGCTCTAATGGATTTGAGGTATTTTGTTTGTTTTGGGGAATTGATTAGCCTATCACATTGGAGACAGAGGGGTTTAATTTATGGGGTGTAATTCTCTGGAACATTCTCTAGGTTGTTGAGTGCACAATTTTTTCTAGACTGAAGTTGATATTTTGCCTTTGGGAGGTATACCACTATCGTTACCACCCCTAAGATTGTTAGAGACAAACACAAAATTCTATTTAAAAGTGGAACACATATTAAAATTTAATTACAGCTAAATGTAATTAATATGCTCACTCTCCGCTTATATATTCACTCACCTTTTCCAATATTAAAAATTGCAAATTGGTTATAACTTTTGGAGATTTCTCAGAACTGAAGCCATGGTTTCATGGGCCTATAGACAGCCTTGAAGCCTCCAATTGTACACTTCTGCTCTAGAAAAAAAACCTGTACAGTCATGGGCGGGGCCTGCAGAAGATGTGTTGCTTGTATTCATTTCAGTGAACACTTGCAACTTTGTCAGAGGATTGTGCCTCTGAGCGATGGTTTATTCTGACTCTAGTGGAAAGCTGCATTTCAACAGCAGAATTGCCCTACTGTTTACCCTGGAATAAAACATGACATGACATTGATGTGAGACTGGCTGATGCCTTATTCCTTATCTTCCTTCCTCTTATAGGCTCCCTCCCTGAGTGGCCTGTCCTATACTTTGAGGTTCTTTCCTTGGATTTCTGGCATAGGTACCGTGTTGAAGGCTATGGTTTTGTAGTGCTGCCAGCAACGCCAGGTAAAAGACAGCGCTAGAACTGAACTTGCTTTGGTGCAACTCATGAAGCAAATTTGTTTATTGGTTTTTATTTATTTATTTGATTTACTGTATATAACCACTTTTATGGGACTTGGTTGATTTACTTAAAACAAAAATCAAAATACATTTTTAATTTTTTTACTTGCCTCTAGTAGTGCATGTTCATCATACATTTTAGTACTAGATGCTCTTCTGATAACTCTATTTGAGAAAACTTTCTTATTTTCTTTAACTGCTGGAATTCTGGAAACTCCTTGTAAGATGACATGCTCTTAGCATTTAAAATGGCATGCTTACAATAGATACTCTCTTCATCATGCCTTTCTGTCATTCTCCTAGCAGACTCTCATTCCTACTGATCGGTGAGATTTCCTGGGTGGTTTGGGGCATTTGTCCTTTGCCATTTGTTCAGTTTAACACATTAGGAGGATATTAACCTACAACAATTTTGGAGGGAAAAGGCAGATGATTTAAGGTTTGGAAAGGATGCCTTCCTTCCATTCAAATGGGATAGTACATCTTTGATAAAAGATTAATGCACCAAGTGATGTGAACATCTCCTATGGTCACTGCCAAAAGATGGACAAGTTCACTGCGTTTGTACATTCTGCTAAGCTGTAATGTGGTTGCTTGGGTTTGTCTTAGTATGATACAAACATATTTATTTATTTATTTGTTTATTTATTTATTTATTTGTTTGTTTATTTATTTATTTATTTAATTAGTGAGACTTATATACCGCCTCAAGTGCAAGCACTCTGTAAGCGGTTTACATCATTAAGCAATGTATATTTATATTGCCCCCAACAATCTGGGTCCTCATTTTACCTACCTCGGAAGGATGGAAGGCTGAGTCAACCTTGAGCCGGTGAAATTTGAACCGGTGACCTGCAGATCACAGTCAGCTGAAGTGGCCTGCAGTACCCCACTCTAACCGCTGCGCCATCTCGGCTCATGCATTGTGTTATATAAACCATGATTTATAGTCCATAAGCCACCCACAGTCACTCTGCGCCTGAGATGTCACATAAGCCAGCAAATATATAAATAAAACTTCATGTGTGAATGGAGTACTATGGCATCTTTTACAAGCCGTGAAAATCCAGCTTCTCTCTTCTATTGTAGAGTATCTCTAAATTTTCCTTTGCTTGTACTACACAGTTTCCAGGTCTTGTATTTCACTGGAACTTTTATATTGTGATCTCAGTGGCTAACATACTGGTAGTGGGCATGCATGTTCTGAGTAGCCTTTTGATTTTTCTCCCCCATATCTCTGGCATCAATCCCGTTCAACCTGATGATTCAGGAGTGCACACTTTGTCTGTTTCTACATGGCGTCCTGTAGAGTTGGGCACCATTTCAGAACTACGGAGGTTTTTCATTGGAGGATCTCCAGAGCTTGAGGATATAACCTACACCAAAGTGCCAAGTACTTTCACAGTGAGTGCCTGCCTCCCCATGCCCACCCATATTTTCTGCAAAGCATTTTGGTCCAGAGCTTGACAGATTTATTGAGAAAGAAGGGTGAAAACTCAGATAGGACTTCCTCTAAACTGATACTTATCTTCTGTGCAGGGTGATCGTCTCAGCCGTTTTGGTTTTCGTTCTGAAACAACAGGGAGTGTCACTTTCCGGCTGAACTGCCTGCAGCAGTCCAAGTAAGATTTTCTCTTCACTAGAGAAAGAATTTCTGGACATTCTGAACATGCATAGGGAAGAGAATCTCTTTCCCTCTGTATTTAAAGAGATTTCAGCAAAAAGTGGCTTCTGTTATCAGCTTGGTTATCTGCCTTTGGATTGAAATGCCTAATTATGATATTCTCATTGATCCAGATGCAAACATAAGGAAGCACATATGTATCCTTGCTTACTGATCACTTATTTGAAGTTCCAACAACACTGAACAATAGTACTTATGACTGGCCCTCAAAGTTTAAAAGTTATAAGTTTAAAACTTATTTCTTGGCAGAGCTTTTCTGGAGTCCAGCTCCATGAAGAAACGCATGCAGAGTGTTCTGGATCGACTAGGAAACTTCAGTCAGCAAAGTTCCCTTTATAATGTTTTAGGTAAGGCTTTTGACACACAAACAGGTAGGATTTGTTTTGTTTGAGCAAAGCAGAACTATTTGGATCTTGGTCATTACAATTTCCCTATCAGGAAAGATTGCAATATTTGAGCTTTTTTAGTCTAAAACGAAGGTAGATGAAAGGGGATGTGACTGAAACGTCACACAACTATGCATGGCGCAGTTAAAGTGGGCAAGAAGCTATTTTCCCCTTACCAAATTTCTAGAACCAGAGGTCACCCAATTAAATTGAATCCTGGAAGAATCAGGATAGACAAAAGGAAATATTAATGCGTCATTAAATTTTGGAATTTGCTACTGTGAGATACCGTATGTTGTTGGCTATCAGCTAAGGTGGCTTCAGAAACAGGTTGGATCAATTCATGGGAATCCAAGGGGCTAATGATTATTAGCCTTGATGACAGTGTAATTGCTTTAAAGGCCATCTGCTGGGAAACTAGTGGACTTCCTTGTGTCCTGAGTTGGCACTGTGATAAAGAGACTGATGGACCAGGGGTCCAATCTAGCAGGGCACTATTTTTGTTCTTAGGATTCTCAATAGCCATTTTATGCATTTTAATTTAAATTGTTTCATCATTTAATTCAATGTATGGTAGTTTCTTTAAAAAGCCCAAATTAGTAGGTGGCTATTCATTTTTATTAACTGTGAACATATCTTCTAATTAAATATTGTTTTAAATTATCTTGAACATTAGAATGATTTAAAGAGGATAGTATTTTTAATCTATTTAATGAAAAGCATATGGTATCTGTTTCTTACTTGCAAAACTCAGATTTACCAGAGGAAAACTATTCCATATATATATTTTAAATTAAAATAACTTTGTAGCCCCCAGGTCTTTTTAAAAAAATAGAATAAAATATTTGTTATTCTGGATGGTGTGTCAGAACAAGTAAGAGGAATTCAAAATCATCGTTTTGCTTTTGCACAATACATTTTCTTTCTCCCACAGAGCTACTAGAAGTTAGACATACTTTCTAACCTGCATAATGTATTCAACTCATCACATGTTTTGAATATTTCAGCATGGGATTTTGGTTAAAAAGTCTAGAAGGAAGCAGTGGGCAGGCAGGGGAACTAGTTGATTGTGCAGGTTGAACCACCACCTAACTACCATGTCTGTTCTCTTTGTTACAGAGGCGTTCCAACGGGCTCGTCACCGGATGCAGGAAGCCCGAGAAAGCCTTCCTCAAGATTTGATTCGCACTTCAGCCTCTGAAGCTCACAATGATGAAAGCATCATCAAGGAGCCTGCTGTCTTCTAAGACGTTCTCCACCAGTGTTTCTCAGCCTCAGCCACTTGAAGACACATGGACTTCAACTCTCAGAATTCCCCAGCCAGCTTTACACCTTGTGTTCTCACCTCTACTTTTGCAACTTGTGAGGGAGTCCTGAACCTCAGTTTGAATCTGGAGGTGGGCCATGTGGTGCTGGGCATAGGTGCTTGGACTGCTCTTTCTTCAAAGGATGTGACAGAAACCTCAGTTTTTCTCCCTTTCTTCACACAAGATCATGAGATTACAAAAACATTCTATGCCAGTGATGGCGAACCTTTTTTGTTTTGTGTGCCAAAAGGGGTTGTGCGTGCGCGCTAGCCCACACCCATTCCCTCCCCCACATACATGCGCACACACCCCCGCGCTGCCCCCTGCGCATGCACACAGGCCTCACTGAAGCTGGGACGGTGAAAAAACGGGCAAACCAGAAGTTTGGAAAAACGGACTTCCGGTTTGCCCGTTGTGCTGTTTTTCGCACTCCAGTGGCTTCAGGGAAGCTTCCTGAAGCCCCGGAGTGCGAAAAACAGCACAACGGGCAAACCGGAAGTCTGTTTTTCCAAACTTCCGGTTTGCCCGTTGGGCCGTTTTTCGCACTCCGGGTCTTCAGGGAAGCTTCCCTGAAGCCTCCGAAGGGCGAAACGGCTTTCCCCAAGGCCGAAAATCGCACTGGAGCTGACATAGGGCAACACCTTGCGTGCCTTCCAATATGGCTCCCCGTGCCATCTGTGGCACGCGTGCCATAGGTTCACCATCACTGTTCTATGCCTTAGGAAGGCAACCATGTTGTACGGTATTTTATTTTGTGTACATGGATGTGTTTTTGTACCTAAGTGTGTGTATATTTATATATACACACATACACATTGTATCTGTACCAGGGGTGAAATCCAGCAGGTTCTGACAGGTTCTGCAGAACCAGTAGCGGAAATTTTGATTAGTTCGGAGAACTGGAAAATACCACCTCTGGCTGGCCCCAGAGTGGGGTGGGAATGGGGATTTTGCAGTATCCTTTCCCTGCCATGCCCACCAAGGCACGCCCACAGAACTGGTCGGGAAAAATTTTGAATTTCACCCCTGATCTGTACTCTGTTTATAACAAAGGACAATGAACAATTAAAAACAATAATATTTCAATATTACTATTTGTAAAGAGGTTTATTTTTTAGAAAAACAAGTACTTAAAACATAGTAAGTTGCCCCGCACAACTTTTTTCTTCCAATAAGCTAGAGAAAAGGATGCTTCTGGTACATTGCATCCCCCAGAGGTGGGCTTCACATAATTTAACAACCGGTTCGCCTAGTGCAGAACCGAAAAGGTGAGCGTGCGCGCACGCCTTCCACGCTTGCACGCAGCTTCAAACACAGCGATTTCATGCTGCAGCTTCCAGCACACCTTCTTGGGCAGCCGTGGTGAGTAGAGCGGGTGAGGCGTGGAAATCAGCTGGGCTGCGTGGGCGGGGCGAGCAAGCCAAAGAGAGATATATAGGACGGGATAGCACCGGGGCGGGTGGGCAGGCCCAGCCGGTGGTCGGAACTACCGGTACGGGCAAACCGGTCCAAACCGGCAATAGCCCATCTGTGTCTTTGTCTCCTCCCTTCCATGCAAAACCAAAATTGCCTTGAATTGAAGCAAAGGGTGCAGAATAGCTGGGAAGCTGTGGGCTCAGTTTCAGGTGGTACTGCCACCTGTGAATCTCCTAATGACACAGGGATTGGGGCTGTAAAATTCCTGCTAACAGCTTCCTAGGATTCTTGTAGGAAGAAAAGCGTTTCCAAGTTGCTTTCCTGGTTTGCTACTTAATCCCCTTAGTGTTTGGACTGCCCCCTTTTTTTTTACATTCAAATTTTTAATTTAATCAAAATATAAAATACAGAAATACAAAGGAAAATGAAAATAATGGAAAAATAGGGGAGGGAAAGAGAAAGAAAAAAGTTGTAGGGTAAGGAGAAAAGCAAAAGAAAAATATTGATTTATTACTCTTTTTGGCACAGTAGAATAAGGTAATAATGTACAACCTCAACTTTTTACTTTTACATAATATTGTACACTAACCATTCCATAACAACAAACCTATTGTCAACTTCGAAACGGATTGGGCCTGTTGCAGCCATTTTCTCCATTTATCAGCTTGACACACTTTGGGGGGAGGAGGGAGCTTTGGAATGTCAGACCAGACTTCAACAACTTACTATCTCGTGGGAACCAAGGTCATTCTACCAGGTGCTGGCCAGAGACTGGAAGAGGTTACCAAGGAGACGTCAGAACACCTAATTGGACAACGTGACCTGTGACGAGGGAAGGAGCTGTCTAATCTTTAAATATACTGAAGACGGGAGAAATAGCGAGAGCTGGTTTGTTCTTCAATTGTGCCGAAATGATGTATTCAATAAAGCAGTTCTTTGAGAAAGCTAAAAGTCTCAAGAGTTGCTGAATTGGTTGGGTTCATTACTCGGAACCTTGACACCGATCTAATCAACAAAGCCCAAAATCAAAGTTTCATTTTTTTTCCCACCTCGAGCACAAAGTCCAAAAGTGGTTTCCAAGTAGAAACAAAGTTAATTGTATTCTTTTCTCTAATCCAAGTAGTCAATTTAGCTATCTCGGCTAACACCATCAAAATTTTCTAGCCATTTGTCCAATGTGGGAATCAAAGTATCCTTCTATTTTTGTGCATAATGTATTCTTGCTGTCAGCATATATAGCATCAAAGTTATATTTTTTTCCCAAGTTCTTTATCCATTAAGCCCAAAAGAAAAGTCTCTGGTTTTATCTTTACTGTATATTCACTTCAAGAATCTTCTATATTAAGATGTGAATTCTACTCCAATATTTCTTTGCTGGACTCTCTTTCTTGACTTGGTTCATATGAATGAGCCAAGGGCTCCCATGATGTCACAGAGCTTTATGAAGGTTGCTATTCCATTAACCAAGGTCAACTGGAACTTGACTCTGGGACACACTGTTCCTGGCCCATCTCAGTCATCAGCCACTCTTTAGGACTTCTCTGGCTTTGGGAATGATCAAGGCAAGATCTGAACATTCAACCCAGAACAAAGTGAGCTGGATGGGGGATCCCTGCAAGAACCTTGCCAGGTGGGAGGGAGGTCTATACTATTTTTCTGCCCTGTCATTTGCCATTTCTGAAACTTCATTCTTTGAGATATGACTACCTATTCAGGCTAGTGCTTGGCTTGCTTTATACACCATGGCAAAGCCTAATTCCAAGTTGTCAGAATGCAACAGCATACGCAATTCTATACCCAACAAAGAAGCCATTATGTTGTTTGTTCACACATGAGCTAAGACAATGACAGGGATGCCATAAAGACTTTGTCATATTCTGCAAGAGAAAGATAATTGCATCGCCACCATAAGAATGGGAGGTGAGTTGGGGAGGGTAAATGCAAACCACAATCGCTGCTTTTTTCACCATTAGACAGAAAACACGAAACAGAAGCAGTATGAGCATATGGCTGATGAGGGAACATCATCAAGTGGAGGTAAAACTTTTATATGTTCAGGGCAATGTAAATAAATGCAATAAATACTAAATATAATGTGTAATAGACTTTGTAGCAGGACATCAAATGTAAAGAATCTTTTGTGCCCCTACTTGCTTTTGCCCTTTTTCTACAGAAATGGGCATTCTTCTTATGCTGCAGCTGTCATTTGTGAATCAATTTGTGATCTCGAAGCATTTTGGAATATAAAGATATTTTTTTTGCATACCAATCTCGTGTGTGTGTGTGTGTGTGTGTGTGTGTGTGTGTGTGTGTGTGTGTGTGTGTTCGCACGTGCGCGTGCGCATGCGCATGAGTCAGTGTTGATTCCTAGTGACTGTCTAGATTCCCTGCAGTTTTCTTGGCAAGATTTCAGAAGTGATTTGCCATTACTTGCTGCTTAATGACCGGCCCAAAGTCATCCAGTTGGCTTTGTGCTTAAGGCAGGACTAGAATTTAGTCTCCCAGTTTCTAACCTAGTGCCTTAACCACTACTCCTAACTGACTCTCCCTTTTACTTTTCAATTTTCAATTCAATTTTTAATTAAAAGTTTACTTTTTAATTAAAACACAAAGACGTCTTTTCCCCCATGAAACCAAGGGCATGTTATTGTTTTACCTACACAATTTTGGAACTTTTGCCCAGGACATCTCTGCTCCATCCGTCAACTGTTGCAATTCCCAGAAGAAACAAACCCGAAGGATCTAGTATTTCATATTATACATGCAGCTCGTAGCCAGCCAGCCGTTGTAATGCCAGCACTCATGACGATCCTCCAACAGGATGAGGTATGGAAAATTGCTCTTTGCAACTCTGGATTATATTCAGTGAAGCCAGGGCTCCACCAAGGTCTATAACTTTCTGCAGTCTAGACTAGGGGTGTCAAATTGTGGCCTGCGGGTGCTTAGATCTGGCCCGAAGCCCCACCCTGGAAACAGCAAAGGACCGGCCCATGGTGCCTCTGCCAGTGAAAACGGATCTCAGGAGGGCCATGCGTGGCCCTCCCAGGCCCCGTTTTCAGCTGCGATGGCCTCCTGCAACCCTCTGCCAGTGAAAACGGAGCTCGGGGAGGCTGCGTGCAGCTCGCCCAGACTCTGTTTTTGGCCGCGACAGCCTCCTGGAGCTCTCTGACAGCGAAAATGGAGCTCAGAGAGGCCGTGTGCGGCCTCCCCGGGCTCGGTTTTTGCTGGCAGAGGGCTCCAGGAGGCTGTCTCGGCCGAAAAAGGAGCCCTGATGAGTGACATTGAGCTGGCCACGCCCACTCTGGCCATGTGCCCCCCCCACCCATCGACATCAAACACAACCCTGATGCGGCCCTCAATTAAATCAAGTTGGACAATCCTGGTCTATTACAGATTAACAGAGTTGGAAGGGACCCTGTAGGTCATCTAGTCCAGGAGACCTTACACCCTTCCGACAAATGGCAGTCCAATCTCTTCTTGAAAGTCTCAAGTGATGAAGCTCCCACAACTTCCGAAGGCAAGCTGTTCCATTGGTTGATTGTTCTCACTATCAGAATAGTTCCTCCTTATTTCTAGGTTGAATCTCTCCTTGATCAGTTTCCATCCATTATTCCTTGTCTGGCCTTCAGGTGCTTTAGAGAATAGCTTGACCCCCTCCTCTCTGTGGCAGCTCCTCAAATATTGGAACACTGTTATCATGTCTCCCCTGGTCCTTCTCTTTGCTAGACTATCCATGCCCAGTTCCTGCAACATCTCTTCATATGTTTTAGTCTCCAGTCCCCTGATCATCCTGGTTGCTCTCCTCTGCACTTTTTCTAGAGCCTCAATATCTTTTTTATAGTGTGGTGACCAAAACTGGATGCAATACTCCAGGTGCGGTCTAACTAAAGCTTTATAGAGTGGTATTAGTACCTCACTTGATCTAGATTGTATCTCTCTGTTAATGCAAATGCACAAAGTCTGGGGAATAAACAGGGTGAACTTGAAATATTAATACACGAAGGTAGATACGACATAGTTGGAATAACAGAAACTTGGTGGGACAAAACCCATGACTGGAACATACAGATAAAAGGAAACAAACACTTCAAAAAAAACCAGACCACAAAAAAGAGAAGGTGGAGTTGCACTGTATGTTAAGGACCACTATATTGCTACAGAGTTACATGTAACCAAAGAAGAAAACCTCCTGGAATGCATATGGGTCAACATAAAAGAAAAAAAAGAATGATATGGCCATAGGAGTATACTATAGGCCACCCAATCAAGCAGGAAAAATGGGTATCCTTTTTGTCAACCAACTAACGAACATATATAGGAAACACACTACAGTAACAATGGGGGACTTCAACTACCTGGATATCAACTGGAAAACTAATTCTGCACCAAGTGGAGAAGTCAAATATGTTCCTAACCAACCTAGCTGACAACTTTGTTGTCCAAAAGGTAGAGGAGGGAACTAGAGGGACTGTCAGCGTTCCAAATAGCATCCAAAATTAAATCAGAGTCCGAGTCAAAGTATTCCTCAAAGTCCCAATTTATTATTAGAGCCATGTTGGTACATCTGGGTGAAACCCGAATCTGAAGTCCCCCGGGTTTCACCTCCCAGTTGAATGTTTAAGCCCTTGTCCCCACACCCACAAATCCATCATGTTCTCTAATCTCCAAGTGCCATGCTGGCAGAGTCCACCCATCACCTTCCGTGCAGGTGCAGAGGCGCAGAGACAAAGGATGACCTTGGCTTTCTAGAACGGAATTTGTTATGGCTACATATTAACAACCTCATACTATCCCCCCTCCCATTTTCCCACAATAGAAAATGCATAATACAGTATAATAGTATAGAGTGTGGCAGACCAAAGATTCCAAATAAAATGGCTTTGGCCTGACAGGGATAGCCATACTGGACTTAATACTTACAAACAGAGAAGAAGTGATAGAGGGAGTTGAAACTGCAGGAACCTTGGGTGAGAGTGACCATGTCATACTAGAATTCAACATAACACAAACACAAACAATAGAACACAACGATACCAAAGTCTTAGATTTTAAAAGAGCTGATTTTGATAAACTCAGAGAGAACTTGGGAAAAATTCCTTGGATGAAAGCCCTAAAGGGAAAAACAACTCAAGAATCTTGGGAAACTCTGAAAAATATGATCATAAAAGCCCAGACCAGCACAATACCGATGAGAAAGAAAAACAAGAAACCCAAGAAGAAACCAGCATGGCTGCACAAAGATCTCTCTGACAAATTGAATGAAAAAAGGACAAGTACCTATCGCTTGTGCGTGTGTGCCCACACCCATAATTCAATAATCCCACCCCCCACCCCCCTGCACATGCGCATGCCCCCCTGGCACTGCCCCGCCCCCATATAGCAATAGCACTTTTCTTATATACCGCTTCATAGTGCTTTACAGCCCTCTCTAAGCGGTTTACAGAGTTCAGCATATTGCCCCCAACAATCTGGGTCCTCATTTTACCGACCTCGGAAGGATGGAAGGCTGAGTCAACCTTGAGCCTAGTGAGATTTGAACAGCTGAACTGTTGAACTAGCAGTCAGCCTGCAATGGCTGCATTTAACCACTGCACCACTTCAGCTCATAGTGCACGATCCCCCCTCTCCTGCTCTCCATTTCCTGACTTCAGGTGGGCCCAATAGACCTGTTTTTTGCCCTCTCCAGGCTCCAGAGACTTCCCTGGAGCCTAGGGAGGGGGAAAATGGCCTCCCCCACTCCCGCGGAGGCCCTCTGGAGGCCGGAAATGGCCTGTTTCCTGACTTCCAGTGGGCCCGGTAGGCCCCATTTTTCTTGGAGCCTGGGGAGGTAAAAATGCCCTCCCTCACCCGCCCCCCGGAGGCCCGACGGAGACTGAAAATGCCCTCCCAGAGCCTCTGCGCGAGCCAAAAATCAGCTGGCCGGCGCACACATGCGCGCTGGAGCAGAGCTAAGGCAACGGCTCGTGTGCCGGCAGATATGGCTACGCGTGCCATCTGTGGCACGCATGCCATAGGTTCGCCATCATGGGTCTGGATTATTCAGAAACAGCACTGCAGGGTCAATAGAAAAGGATCTCCCCATTCTGCCCTCCTTTTTATCACAGAGATGCCAGCTTCTGAACCTGCAATTTGCTATGTTCTGACTCTGTTCTGTCAATGAAACAGGGCTTCGTTCCATACCTATGCAGAATCGGTCTCTCTCCCACCTTGCAGGGCTCTGTCTGGGAGAAGGTGGTCATCTACCGCAGCCTTCGGGCTATGCTGGAGCGTGGCCTGGAGGTGGAGCCTGCCTGCAGCTTTGTTCTCACAGCCTTGAAGCAGCTGAGAGCATCTCTGTTGGTAAGCAGGAACAACGTACCGTATTTTTCGGAGTATAAGACGCACTGGAGTATAAGACGCACCTTAGTTTTGGGGGAGGAAAACAAGGGGGGGGAAATCTGCCTCTGCCTCCCAGCAAACAGCAAACAAGATGATATACACTGTTTGCTGTGTATTTCTGTGCATGTGTGCCTGACTCATAGAAATAGCAAAGAATTGCAGAAATGTACATTATGGCAGTATATTAATGCCAGAAAGTTTTCTTAAATGTAGTCACATTAACTCCTCCCAATTATTTAAATAGATCTACTCCATACATGACTAAGTCAGGGTTTAACTCAGCTGCCTTATCTTAATACTAAACAGGACACTGTTACATTTCAGATTGTACTTGTACAGATGCTATTAAAATTGATGTGGCTTTCTTGAAGTATACATTATTCTCTGCTATTTAAAAGAAGATACAATAGCACTGGGCCTCTTCAGATCAAGCATTTATTTTAAAAAGCTTCTTCATTCTGTTAAGTTGTCTAGAACAATAATAATGCAGTCTTTAAAAAATAAGTCTAATAATTTGAACATTCTATAGACATTTATAGTTGTTGACTTACCTCCTTGCATCCAGTTTCAGCAACTGATTAGCACAAGAAAATAAAATTCTGCCTCTGCCTCTGCATCCTAGCAATTTGCCTCCTTGCAGTTTTAGTTTCACTTTCATTATAGCATGTGGGCTTGCCTGCAAGCCTCTATCAGTTGCTGGTCGGGAGGCCAATAATCAGTTGCTTGTGCTAATCAGGCTCTGCGCTGCTTGCTGCAAGAAGGTAAATTGCTGGGAGGCAGAGGCCAAAGGGTGGGGGTGGCTGGGTGGGGCTACATTCAGTGTATAAGACGCACCCAAGTTTTCACCATCTTTTGGGGGGTAAAAAGGTGCATCTTATACTCCGAAAAATACGGTAAGCTGTATTTGAATAAGCTGTATTATTCAAATACATAATATTCTTTTCAAACACATAATAATATTTTATCTCATTCTTTTTTCGACAGGAGGTGCCTTGGGAGCTCCAGGTGGCTGTCAGCAATGCACTGGCTAGTTTTGCTCGCCGACATTTCAGTGTCATCATGAATGAGCTTCAGCGGCACCTCAAGCCTTTTGTCCAGCCTGATGAATTCACTCTCCTCACTCTGGGCAAGATCACAACCATGAATGGTAGGTTATACCTCAGACTGTGTGAGAATGGAAAGCGACTGTTTCTGTCCCCAGTCCAAACATATCAGAACTCATCAGGATGTCCAGTTCTTGTCTTAGACATATAGGTAGTCCTCGACTTACGACCACAAATTGAGCCCAAAATTTCTGTTGCTGAGACATTGGTTAAGTGAATTTTGTCCCATTTTATGAACTTTCTTGCCACAGTTGTTAAGTGAATCACTGCAGTCGTTAAATTAGTAACATGGTTGTTAAGTGAATCTGGCTTCCCCATTGACCTTGCTTGTCAGAAAGGTGATCACATGACCCCAGGACACTGTGACCGTCATAAATATGAGTCAGCTGCCAAGCGTCTGAATTTTGATCACATGACCATGGGGATGCTGTAACAGTCATAAGTGTGAAAACGGTCACAAGTCACTTTTTTAAGTGCTGTTGTAATTTTGAACTGTCATTAAATGAACTGTTGTAAGTTGAGGACTATCTGTAATTTAGACTTTTTAAAAATTCTACTTTGCTCTTGCCCTAGATATGGGAATAGCCTGTAATGTAGAAGTCAAAAGTAGCTCATGACTTCTCCCAAAGAGTTGATCAACTATATTTGTTTCTTGATTAATTCCCATTTCAGAGTTTCAGATTTCCAAGATAATCATGATCACAGCAACACTTCTCTTTTGACAAACTCACTCTCTCTCCCTCCCTCCCTCCCTCCCTTCCTTTCTTTTCCTCCCCTTAGTGTACCACTGTGTCCCCTTCTTTGGCATCACCCTAACCACCATGCAGACAGTCACACGTAGAATTGAAGATACCAGGAGACGCTGGGCCCTCTGCACAGGTGAAGCTTCCAGAGCTGATTTTTTATTTATTTGTTTGTCTGTTTTGTTTGTTTGGAAATTTATATTGCCGCCTATTCGCATATGACGACTCAAGGCGGCTTACAAGAATGTATATATATGTATATATGTATATATGTATATGTGTATATGTGTATATATATATATGTGTGTGTGTGTGTGTGTGTGTTATATATGTTATATATATATATATATATATATATATATATATATATATATATATATATATATATATATATATATATATATATATATATATATATATATATATATATATATATATATATATATATATATATATATATATATATATACACACCGTATTTTTCGGAGTATAATTCGTACTGGAGTATAAGACGCACCTTAGTTTTTGGAGAGGAAAATAGGAAAAAAAATCTACCTACCAGGTATTCATCTGGCTAGCGTCCTTAGTCTGGTCAGCTTCAGCACATTATTTTATCCCCTGGTTAGGGCTGAAAAAAATCTTCTTCGGAGGGAGTAGCAATGAAAAAATCCTGCAAGCCGGGAAGATCGTTAGAACCTCTTTAGGGCTGAAAAAACCTTTTTGGGAGGGAGTAGCAATGAAAACAAGCCTGCAAGCCGGAAAGAGCCGGGGAAGATCGTTAGCACCTCGTTAGGGCTGGGAAAAAAAGCTTCAAAAAAGCTACATTCGGAGTATAAGACGCACCCAAATTTTCAGCCTCTTTTAGTGGGGGGGAAGGTGTGTCTTATACTCTGAAAAATACAATATATATGTGTGTGTGTTTTTAATATAATAAAAAACAATATAAAAACAGTAAAACTAATAAAAGAGAGAATAATAAATTAATAAAATAACATAATAAAATAACTCCCGACCGGCCGCCCCAGTGACAGCAGATCACACGAGCCATTTAATGGGCTCCATCCCGCTCTGGGTTCCCCAGGCCTGCTGGCAGAACCAAGTCTTCAGCGCCTTCTGAAAGAGTGATAGAGTGGGGGCCATTCTAATCTCCGTGGGGATGATGTTCCAGAGAGAGGGGGCCACCAAGGAGAAGGGTCCCACCAGGTGTGATGGGGATGGGACCTGCAACATTCCCTGTCTCCCCGCTCTGGTGGGGAGGCAAGGAATGATTCATGTTTCCCCATCACAAACTATCAAACCAGAGGTGGGTTTCAGCAGGTTCTGACCAGTTCTGGAGAACTGGTAGCGGAAATCTTGAGTAGTTCGGAGAACCGGTAAATGCCACCTCTGACTGGCCCCACCATCTATTCTCTGCCTCCTGAGTCCCAGCTGATCGGAAGGAAATGGGGATTTTGCAGTAACCTTCCCCTGGAGTGGGGAGGGAATGGAGATTTTGCAGTATCCTTCCCCTGCCTCCCCCACCAAGCCACGCCCACCAAGCCACACCACGCCCACCAAGCCACGCCCACAGAACCGGTAGTAAAAAAATCCCACTACTGCTTCAAACTCTTTGGCTGGCAGCTCTGGGAATCACACAAAGATCCAGACCCCCTCACGGCAAGGTTTAAACTAACCAAGTCAAGCACTTTGAATTTTAATTGACCTGTTTAAGTGTGTTGTGTGAATGAAGCCCCTAAGAAATGAAAAACAAAAATGTGAATTGGGTGGTTGACAAATGACAATTTGTTCATACAACACGCTAAGCCAAATTCAAACAAACCAGTTATAGCTAAGTAGAAGTGGACCCAGACTCCTTCAAGCGGAAGTGTCTTTGCTGCTTTTCAGCACTGGCCCAGCTGTGGTTCTGAAGACTTTGAAAGAAAAGTTGGTCTCACTGAGTAGCTCTTTATCAGAAGCAGAATTGCTGTCTTCCACCAACATCCTCACCTTCCTCTGTTTCCCCTACATACAAGCCCTGAAACAGATATGCAAAGCAATTCAAATCTATCTTCGGACCTGGGAAAGGAGTTCCTACCCACGTATCAGTGTCCAGCAATTCTCCATCTACCTTCTTCCACTTTATGCCTGTATCACTCGCACCTGGTTACCTGGAAGTCACTCCAAGGTGAGTTGCCAACTCAGAGGAGCTCCTGGCCCTGACTCAGAACTGCCTTCAACTCCTTGTAGGAAGGCAAGGTGGCAAAGGTCTCTGAATGGCATTCACGTCAGAGGGACATATTTTGCTTGAAGAAAAATTGGGGGGAAATATTAACGATCACCATTAACCCTTCCTCTCCCATCCATCCTGGCAGGTCAGGCTAGCAGTTCTGAAGGCCTTAAGCCCCATGCTGAGCATCTTGCTTCCCAGGACGGAATTCCAGACTCAGATCTATGATGACATCATTTTGCTCTCATTGCAGTATGATAGCAGCAGCACTGAAGCTTTTTATATCTCTAAGGTAAAAGTCTGTAGAGCAACCAGGTCATGGTTGTCCCAAAGGTGCTTTTTTTCTGGAGGCAACTGGACTTTCTTGTTTCTTTTTTGAAGAGGTTTCGCTTCTCATCCAAGAAGCTTCTTCAGCTCTGACAGGATAGTGGGGAATGGAAGGATTTATATTCCTTGCAGACAGCTGGTCATTTGCATCCTTTTAGAGCAGGGCTGTCAAACTCCTGGCCCATGGGCTGGATGCGTCACGCAATTGCCAACTCACCCCCGGTTTAGCGAAGGGGGAAAAGTCCCGATACATGACGCTGCCGTGACGACGTGAGTTTGACACCCCTGTTTTAGAGGGTCCTTGAAGCTCTTGGAGGTTTATCTGTGTCCTCAGGGTCACCTTAGTAGTGCTCCTGGTTCCTGTAGTCTGCAACTTTTAGCTATACAATTTGGGATGAAGACTCTTTGAATGGTGTGGGAGTAGGAATGTATTTCCAGAGAAGAAAAAAAATTGCAGGCTACAGGAACCAGGAGCACTACTCAGGTAACCCTGAGGACACAGAAAAACCTCCAAGTGCTTCAACAACCCTCTAAAACAAAGGTGTCAAAATGGCGGCCCACAGGCCGGATGCGTCACGTGCAGGCAACGCCCACCCCAGCTCCGTGAAGGGAAAGAAATCACGATACGTCACGTAACAGTAACGTGACATGATCGAGTTTGACACCCGTGCTCTAAAAGGATGCAAATGACCAGCTAGCTGTCTGCAAGGAATATAAATCCTTCCATTCCCCACTATCCTGTCAGAGCTGAAGAAGCTTCTTGGATGAGAAGCGAAATGTCTTCAAAGAAAAACCAAGGTCCAGTTGCCTCCAGAAAAAAGCACCTTTGGGACATCTCTAAGGTAAGGAGATTTGAGATTCCCACTCCTGCCATACAGATGGCAGCCATTCCTTGACGGTGTCAGCAAGCTAAGATGCTAACTGTAAACTCTTCATTTAACTATATTTCTACCCGCACACCACTTTAAGCAGAGATTCAAATTCTGTAAGCTACCAGGATTTACTTCTTCCTAGGGGGGGCATAACAGAAAATAATTGAGAAGCACTGGCTTAGAGAGAAGAATCGGCCAAGCATCTCTCTATGAGCTTTTTGGTTGAGTGGAGACTTAAAAATGGTCTTCTTGATCCATGTCTATCAATTTAACCCGGTATTTCTCAAACTTGGCAACTTTAGGCTTTGTGAACTTCAATTCCCAGAATTCTGGCTGGGAATTCTGGAAGTTGAAATCCACGCAGCTTAAATTTGCTGAGGTTCAGAAACTAATATATATTAGTTTTCACATTTATTACAGATCCTGGGCCAGATTCTTGAAGCTTCTCTAGTGAACAAAAAGCCAATCCCAAGTATGTATGTGGGGCCCCTTGCACAGAATCTGATCCTGCAGGTAAGAATGGACAAATTACAGACTGCAATTTTGTATGTGTGTATTTATTTTATTTATTTATTTATTGGTGTTTCTTATATGCCGCCCAACTCCCGGAGGACTCCGGGCGGCTTACAACAGAAAAAATAACATTTTTGTAACATTTTGTAACATAAATGTAACATTTTTCTTGTTAGCATACCATTTATTCATTTACCAATGAAATTTCTTTGGAAAAATGTTAGACTTAGACAGTTCTGCAATGTAAAAAATATTCATAAAGAAAGGTTGAGATTAACCTGGGAAATGAGAATGTTTTCCATTCCAACTGATTTCTATTCCCTGCCCCAGTTCCAATGATTTTTCTCACAATGGACAGCTACTACAATATGTGTTGCCCTGAGCAAATTGATGGAGAAGCTAAATATACACAAATACATTCACACTTACACACACACACACACACACACACACACACACACACACACACACACTTATACTTTATCAAATTTATATAGCCACTCATCTCACCAGAAGTGACTCTAGGCAGCAATAATAATAACAATAATAATATGCAGGTAGTCCTTGATGTACGACCACAATTGAACCCAAAAGTTCTATTGCTAAGTAAGACAGTTATTTAAGTGAGTTTTGGCCCATTTTATGTCTTTTCCTGCCACAATTGTTAAGTGAATCACTGCAGTTGTTAAGTTAGTAACACTTAAATGAATCTGGTTTCCCCGTTGACTTTGCTTGCCAGGAAGTAGCAAAAAATGATCACATGATCCCGGGACATTGCAACCGTCATAAATACATGCCAGCTGCCAAGTGTCTGAATTTTGATCATGTGATCCTGGGGATTCTGCCACAGTTGTAAGTGTGAAAAATGCTCATGAGTCATTGTTTTTCAGTGCCGTTACAATTCTGAATGGTCACTAAATGAATGATTGTAAGTCAAGGACTACCTGTAAAAGCAGCCATTGTAAAAACAATATTAAAATATGAATAAGTATTACTGAAAATTAAATATTATGAAAAATAAAGAATACAGATCACAAACAGAATAAGTATATCATGTTAGAATATTCATGAACTGGGAGAGTCATGTTAACAAAGTAAGCCAATGAATATGCATAGCAACTGAATCAGCCAATAGGAGCTAACCACTTCTGAGTCTGTGCAGAGAATTGAAACTGGAACTTAAGCTTAAGGCTGGGTGTGGCTCCAGTCTCCACTCTGTGCTCTCTGTCCTCTCTGAACTCTGAACTAGAAGCTGCTTGTGTTTTACTTTTAACTGTTGTTATATTGAAGAAGAACTCTGCTAATGGTATTGTAAATATATATATTATTATGTTTATAAAGAAGTTATTGAATCCAGCTGAATCAGTCATCTGTGTGTGCTTCTGGTTTTGATTTTGCAACAAACTTTAATATATCAGAATAAGCATCAACCACAATAAGGGAGCCACCTAAAAATGTCATCAGTTCCCTGGGAACCCCAAGCCTGATGACATCACCAGGGCCTTCCTAAGAAACATCAGTGTTCCCTTAAGCCAGAAGTGGGTTCCTCCAAGTTCTGACCGGTTCTATAGAACTGGTAGTAACTTGGCAGCCTGGGTCGCTGGAACCAACAGCGACCCAGGCCTGCCACACCCGAGAGAGAGCCGGTTCTCTCGGTGGCGCCATAGGCGCCGCCATCTTATTTTTTGCTTCTGTGCATGCGCAGAAGCCTTTTTTATAGTACTGCGCATGCGCAGAGGGTCATTTCTGGGAAGTGATGCACGTGCGTAAAACGTGCACTTCCGTCGCGATGCGAACCGGTGGGGAAGGTAAGTAGAACCCACCCCTGCCCTAAACCCGTCAATCTTTAGCCAACCAAGGCAGCTGAAGGGCAAAAGGAGTTCTGTCATCCCAACTTTGCAAGAACAGGCACTCCTGACCTCTCCTTTTTCTAGATCTGCAGCAGGGAGCAAAAGGAGCATCTTCAATGGCAGAGCCACAACTCTGTTGAAATCACACAGCTCTTCCTAAAGCTAGGTACAGGCAAGAGCCACTTATCTGATGTTTATTTAAGCTGAATTCAAATCAAGTAATGTTATGTTGGAAGAAATATGTCCATTTGGGTTCAGTTCCAAGTGGGAAGGAAGACACTGGAAACATGGAGATTGCTTGGAAAGATGGTTTAATGCCTTGGAGCTCCTGGGTGAGAAGGGGGATCACATGCTTCAAGATGTTGGGTGAAGGGGAAAAAGGGGCAGAGATGCTGAGAGTCCCTTGGTTTTATGCCCTCTCTTGGGCCCCGCCCTGGGGCCTCCCACTCCTGTGCAAGAAATGCACTCTGATTGGCTGTCAGACTCCCATGGGGCCATGCAGGGGCAACTCTGTAGGCTGTCCTGACTCCAGGTTTGCTTGAGCCTTGTTGGCTGATGCAATCTTCCCAGGTGCCATGTGGTGAGATGGGTAGAGGGCTAATCCTATCATGTCCTAAGGGTGAAGGTCTTAATCCAGAGGTCTTCAAACTTGGCAACTTTAAGACTTGTGGACTTCAACTCCCATAATTCTCCAGCCAGCTATGCTGGCTGGAAAATTCTGGGAGTTGAAGTCCACAAGTCTTAAAGTTGCCAAGTTTGGGGACCCCTGACTTAATCCCATCACCCAGGAGCTGAAGGGGGGGGCAGGGAGCTGCAGGGAGCTGCTTTGTCTTTAAAACATGTTTCTCATTTTCTCATCCAGGGAAACATATTCTTCCTTTTCAATATTTCCTAGGATATTTCATTTTTCTAGGAGAGGGGTGGGTGCTAACTTCCTTCAGTTGGAATGATCCCTTTTACCCATTTATTTGACAGTATTCCTGCCACATTAAAAATTACATTTTGATAACAGTGTGGGAGGTCTGCAGGCTCTACCGAAGGCTTCTGAGGCTAGTCTAAGCCCTGAAGACCCAGCTATCTCTGAAGGATAAGTTTGGAGAAGTGGTTAAGGCTTTAGGAGTGGGGAAGTAGGGTAGATGACCTTGGGCACAGGCTGTAAGTCTGTATTCTAGGGCAAAGTTCGGAAATTATTCCCCCTCCTCCTTTGGGCAGGGGTTGGACTAGATGACCTACAAGGTCCCTTCTAACTCTGTTACTCTGTAGTCTGTAATCCTCCTCCTCCTCCTCCTCCCAGATTTTAAATCTATGAATTAGAAATAAAACAAGTATGTTAATCCTCCAATTGTTTTAATGCGCCTCTTTTATTTATTTCTTTTAAAGTCTGATAATCTCCCAGGAGCCAAAAAATTGGGCCAGCTTTTTGTGGCATCACCATATTACCACCACAGCACCCCCTAAAACACCCTGAGGGTTGAATGGGGGGGGGAGCATAAAGCCACCTCCATGATATAACTGTTATGTTTTTGCCTCCACTCAGCACGTTCACATCCTTCCGAGCTGCTGCGGTTTTTCCTGAGGAAGCTGGAAGAAAGCCAAGAAGATGTGCGCGTGGTGGTGCTGTTGCTGCTGTCTGAAATTGTTGATGCCCGATGTAAGGACTGGGATAAGAAGGTGGTTAGGCTCAGGACAGGGAGTCCCGAGTCAATTTGTTCAGTGACCGTTCAGAGTTACGACTGCACTGGAAAAAAGTGACTTGCAACTGGTCCTTGCACTTATGACCATTGAAACATCCCAATGGTCTTGTGATAAAAAAAATGGGTGCTTGGCAGTTGACATGTACCGTATTTTTCGGAGTATAAGACGCACCTTTCCCCCCTTAAAAGAGGCTGAAAATTTTGGTGCGTCTTATACTCAGAATGTAGCTTTTCCGAAGCTTTTTTCCCCAGCCCTAACAAGGTGCTGACGATCTTCCCGGTTTGTTTTCATTGCTACTCCCTCTGAAAAAGGTTTTTTCAGCCCTAAGGAGGTGCTAACGATCTTCCTGGCTTGCAGAATTTTTTCATTGCTACTACCCCCCAAAGAAGTTTTTTCCCAGCTCTAAGTCTTTGCAGGCTTGTTTTCATTCCTACTCCCTCCAAATAAGGTTTTTTTAAAGCCCTAACCAGAGGATAAAATAGTGTGCTGAAGCTGACCAGACTAAGGACGCTAGCCAGATGAATACCTGGTAGGTAGATTTTTTCCCCCTATTTTCCTCCCCAAAAAACTAAGGTGTGTCTTATACTCCGGTACGTCTTATACTCTGAAAAATACGGTATTTACAATGGATGGTTGAAGCATGCCAGGGTCATGTGATCTCCATTTGTGACCTTCCCAGTTGGCTTTCAGCAAGCAAAATCTATGCGGGAAGCCAGATTCACTTAACGATTCTGTGATTTGCTTAACCGTGGCAAAAAAAGTTGTAAAACTGGCTGTGACTCACTTAACAACTGTCTTGCTTAGCAATGGAAATCCTGATCCCAATTGTGGTCGTACGTCAAGGACTACCTGTATGTCAAAGTAGTGTGGCTTCTTCAGGCTTTGAAATGAACCCTGAGCAGTTATGTTCACATCATATATTTAGCCTAAATTAACCTGTTTTACAGACTCATACAAGACTATAGAGCAGTGGACAGATAGGGTTTGCCACACACAATGTACCAAGCTACAAAACAACTAAAATGAATATTTTTTTCATAGGTCTTTGATTAAGTGTGTTCTGTAAACTATCATACACAGAAATGCATCAGGCCCAACTATAGATTAAACTAGGGGTCCCCAAACTTGGCAACTTTAAGACTTGTGGACTTCAACTCCCAGAATTCTCCAGCCAGCATAGCTGGCTGGAGAATTCTGGGAGTTGAAGTCCACAAGTCTTAAAGTTGCCAAATTTGAAGACCTCTGGATTAAACATTATGGCTGCAACCCCAATTAAACTTTCTGTTAAGCTGTGTCCTGAGGCTGGCTGGTTCCTCTTCTCTTCTTCTCTCATCCATCTTTATCTGCCCCCGGGAGACCATCATTTCTTCATTTCTTAACCTGTGCGGCCTCTTAGTCAGAAATAACCCTAGGCTACAGTGGTAACTGCAGGATGTGGTCAAAAAGATCAAGATAGTGGTTGCAATGGTGCAATCAGAACTCCAATTGTTTTATATGTTTTGCCTATGCAACTCACATTACAAATAGCGAAGTCTCCATTGCCTTGCTGTGGCCACCATCTTGAGTTTTACCATATCCTGGGGACACTGGACACTTAGAATATGAAAACAAGAAGTAAAAAAATAACCAACGAACAAAAAGAATACATGATGTGAAGGTAACAAAACAAACATATGCCCAACTAACCACTATCAGGGAGTTCATCGCAATATCTTACCCAAGAGTCTGTCTTCCAAGCCAACTTGTTATAACTCTAGGGAAGTGAACAACAAGAAGTGAAAAGAGCTTTGGTCAAAAATGATATTTTCTTTCTCTGATTTTTTGTTCAGCTGTGGATGCCTTAGATAGAAAGATGTTAAGTACACTTAGGCATGAAGGGAGAAGCTGCTCACACAAAAGTTATAGCAAGTACAGCAGGGGTGGGTTCCAGTTACCGTTTGCTACGTCCCATTGCATTATTTTACTTCCACGCATGGTCAGAAGGATGTTGCAGCCCGAAACACAGCTGAGGAGCTGCTCAGCTGTGCTTCGGAAAATAAAGGTAGGTATTCACCCTGCGGCTGGCGGGAGGGCTTTTCTTCGAAACAGAGGATGAGGAGAAGCCATCCAAACCCAAAAAAATGGACAAAAATTGTGGAAAAAAGATGGCGGCACACACGGACCAGCACAGACAGCACCGGAGCCATTACACGTAAATTACTCACCAGCCCGCCGCTACCGGAAC